>JAMKCH010010133.1:0-72143 GCA_023653785.1 Ophioderma brevispina | reverse complement strand
GGATGGCATGAGGATAGCCAGGGAAGAGGTATACTAAAATGGGTGGGGAAATTTTAGACAACTTTTACATTTATTAGGTTTGATTATTGTAATGAAAATATGTTGGTAATGTTTACCATAATACTATGGAAGGTATCTTTGTTTTGTAATGTGTGTGCATTCCTACTGGGGATGAGAGATTAGTTATTTTTTTTGATGATCTGGAACCTTTTCAACAGCTTTTTCAATCACTTGGTAGATTGTTCTACCAAGCAACTGAGCTGAGGAGTCAGATAGGGAGCTTGAAGCTGAGAATCAGTGATATTCTATAGGCCAAACCAGAGGGTGTTTTGAATCAATCCCATGATGCATAGCAATGTGCCTATACTGTACTGTACTAAACACATGTCAGTACTTAGGGATAAAAAGTGTTCCAAAAGTTTAAGAACCACAAGACATTTCATAATCATGCAAAAAATTCCCTAAGTTCTAATGCTTTGTGCGCTAAAATGAGTGTTAAAGTCAGGGTTTTCATGTGTTAAGAATAGGATTTTTATGTGATCACATGACCCTATTGAGGTGAAATTTCCCAAAACTGGTGCATTGTGGGATTGACTCAAAACACCCTCTGAGGCCAAACTTTATTATAGTATTTCAGTTTAGGGTTTGGATCTCATTCTTTCAGTTTGGGTAAGTTTTTCACCCAAAGAGTTAAAATGCATTTTCTGTTTTAGTATATGACCAGAGCAAATAATTTGACACCACTTTCAACAAATATATAAGAAGTGGGTAATCTTTACTCCAGGATGACGTTGAGCCTTATTAGGGCTGCCTCCATATAACCAAAAATTTGAAACTAGCATCAAACTATACTTTGTTTTAATCCTTATAATGAGACAAATATTTTGGTGTACATTTAAACACAATTTTATATGACTTCAAATTTACCCCTGTACTAATTTTTTACCTCGTTATTTGACAATGTTTCCCACAATTCCCAGAGGTTGGACCAAAGAATATTGGTCGACCAAAATGGGGCACATTTTCACTCGTAACAGTCATAAATATTATTCTGCCCTAAGATTCCACAGGGTGAAGGAGAAAAATAGTACCGTCAGACACAAAAATATCGACCACTTCGGTAACATCTGGGGTTCTGGGGATGATTGGGCCATGGACCTTTTAACGGCACTAGTATCAGTACTTTGCTAAATCAGAAAATCAAACAAATTAGATTTGTGCTTGTCTGTAACAAGTATAGGTATCCTAATATACCCTACAAGTGACAAGAACAAAGCAACCTAATAAAATAGAATCAAATATTTTAGTCATTCTGTCCATACGGACACTTACTACAACACATAATTTAATGGAGATGCATATCTTTGAACACTGCTGTTTTCCTCCTTTTTTGTCAATTTTTCATTTGTAAAAATAACTTATGAGAATTCTGTAGACTTATCCTTCTCTTCTAAGCGATATCCTGTAAATTTCAAATATTTGGAATAATTTTGGTGGATCACTGTCGTGTCTTTACAGATCTACAACTATCCATCCACAAGGGATCAAAATACATTTAAAGAGGGAAAGGGGCATTTCGGGATCCCAACCTCGTCCCCCGACTACTAAACAAAATTGAGATTATATATGCATCTGACGTTAGCCTTAGTAATCCATGTGTACTTAAGCAATGATTATCACATTTTTGAATAGCGCCCCCAATTTTTCACAATTTGATATTGTTGCACAGTTACGTTGGGAATTGTCTATGAACTCATACCTTCGAACGAGAATACTAAAAAAATGACGTATTTATCACAAAATAATCGATTTTGTAATTAGAATGGGATCCCCAGATTGGACTTAACGGCAGAGCTGGAAATATTACGTTTATGTCCGTCCATGATGAAGAAGTGCCACCCTCTATAACATAACCTCTAACTTTGACTTGCCTGAACTATTGTTAAAACAACTAATGGATGAGCGTATACACTTACCTGGCGCTATTTCCCGCTATTTCACTTGGAGAAAGATGTTTCCAGCAGCCCTTAATTATTATCGGGGATCCCGTAATACTTATCTAGTACAAAAGGTCCTTCGTTTGCGACACATTGACATTTTTCTAGCTTAACCCATTCAAACAGGTATGTTTTACTAGCCAGTTCCCAATTTCAACCGTGTTAAAAATCTCCAATTTTGAAAAATTGGGGGCGCTCTTCAAAAAAATGTTCTAAATATTGCTTTAATTTACAGCAAATTCAGTCCGTATCTGTAAGACATTTCACAATTTTCTATTTTCTTTCATAAACGGACCGAAATAGCAGCACAGTGGTCCCCTATAGGAACCCTGGGACAACAGCAAGCGCTCCTAACCAAACAACAAAACCGCAAGATCGTGATCAACTCAAAGTTTGTGGCATAAGCTTTTCTCATGGAGATCTAGTGAACAATGAATAAAATAGGGGGGCTGAATCACGAAATGCACCTTTTAAATATGCAGGGGTAGCTTAAAAGTGAAGGACAAGTTACTTTTTCCAACTTTTTTTGCAGTGTAATTTAATTGTTTTCACATGAAAAATTTATAAAAACGGAAGATAACATCAATGTTCAAAGATAATTAATCTTCATTTCCTTTATGGTGTTTCATAAGTTACTTGGCTGTACGGAAAGTAAATGACTAAAATTTCCAATTTTGTCCTATTAGGTGGCTTTGGTTTTATCACTTGTAGGTTATGTTAGGATTCCGATCCTTGTAATATATGCAAATCTGATTTTCCAACTTAACAAAATCAAACAAATCACTAAGTGCTTTTCAAGATTCAGTTCAAGAGAGTTTTTAACAAAATGACAGCCACATTGTCATCATTTATCAGGATTGAACTCACAGACTTAAAGGTGCGAATGATAGATTTACTATCATGTATCCCTAAAAAATCGAAAGTACTGATTTTTGACCTGATGTAAATCTTTCCATCAAAAATATTCCCATCTGAAAGGATTAAGCTGAGAAATGTTTCTTTGGTACAAAAATTTAGAAATTTCTAATTTTGTATAGGAGCAAATACAAATTAAGCCTATATTTTATATTGAAATATAAGCAAATCAAAATTACCTTTTTTCTCTCTTTTAAGACATTTCTGAAGCCAAATACAAGGTAAGAAATCTATTGAGTGGCTAATCTATATGAAAATACTATTATGACACAATATTTGGATTCCTCAAAAATCTCTTGTTGCACCTTTAAGATTAGTAGATGAAAATCAGTTTGCACACATACACCTTTGTTTTCAAAATATTTTTCCATTTGTGACAGATTTTTGGACCAGTACAGCAGATTCTCAAGTTCAAAGACCTGGACGAGGTTATAGAGAGAGGAAACAACACAATCTATGGTTTGGCTGCGGGTGTTATAACCAAAGACATAGACAAGGCCTTATACTTGGCACAAGGTCTAAGAGCTGGAACTGTATGGTAGGTGAATTGGTTACCATGGCGTAACCTGACCTTTGCAAATGGGTGGGCAGAAGGGGTGCATAGGCATTTTCTGATGGGGAAAATTTGTGTCCTTCTCCATAGACACTCTACAAACGGTTCATTTGGGGCTAGGGTTCTGAGCGGGGGGGGGGGGGGGGGGGCACAAGCCTCCCGTCCCCTCACTGGTTACACCACTAGAGAGATTTCACATATCAGGTATCCCTAAAAAATCGAAAGTACTGATTTTTGACCTGATGTAAAGCTTTCCATCAACAATATACCCGTCTGAAAGGATTAAGCTGGGAAATGTTTCTTTGGTACAAAAATTGTGCAATTTCTAATTTCGTATTGGAGCAAATACAAAATTCAGCATTTGTTTTACGTTGAAATATACGCAAATCAAAATTACATTTTTCCTCTCTTTTGAGACATTTCTGTAGCATAATACAAGGTAAGAAATCTATTGAGTGTTTAATCTATTTGAAATTACTATTATGACAATATTTGGGTGCCTCAAATTCATATTGCGCTGAGTTGCATTTTGGCGCGCAGCGAGCAATTTTTTTATGAGATCGCGCGAAAATTAAAATTTTCAGTAAGTTCGGTGGTGCAGTGCGCCCCCAGAAATGAATGCTCTGACTTTTATCTTTTTTAGTTGTACGAACTCGAACTGAGAACTCATTTTCTTGCTAGTGAAATACGTAACGTAATATGTGGACAATCTTGTTTTTCACTCATAATCTAGCGTAAGTATATAGAATGTGATCGTACAAAGTACGCAGTACAAATATACACATACCGCTGCACTGATAGCCCATGCAGTATAGTCTATAAAATGAGAGTTGTTTATGTAAATAAAAAATGAAAGTTACGCATTGGATTTTCCGCTGCCGTTCCTTGCCCGAGGTTCCTTGCCGTAAATGCATAAAATAATGGGAACGATTCCTATTTGAGGAAGTGGAAGCTTTAGCAAGGATTAGTTTTCACTCTCCGGCTTATGTTTTCTAAAGCTAGCCAGGGTGTTTCCATAACCTGACCAGGTTGATGAATTCAACAACCTTGAATACAGTGCAAAGGCTGTTGAATAGGTCGTTGAATTCACAGTGTTTCCGAAACCTGGTCAGGGCAGAAACACCGAGCTACATCTCTACTTGGCTTGGGAATGTGATTCTTATTTCTGAGTAGCATGCCTGGGAGCTATCTTTGTGTCTTCATTACTTTAGTATACCACACCTGTTGCACAGCAAGGCATGATGAAAAGGGGTAAAGAAGAAAGCATGGATACATGAATCATGATGTTGATGACAAATTAAAAAAAATATAGTATAAAGGGTGCAAACTTGAAAGGTGTCATTAAGTTATTTTAACACTTTTGATTCAAAAGGTTACCTATACGACGCGTACGCGTATTACATCCATAAAAAGATCTCCATTCCACATAGTGGATTCGGAGGATAAAAATCACTGGATTTTCAAAAAACCCTGGTTTAGCCCCCAGTTTTTCAAAATTAAGAACCCCTTGTTTTGAAAGTTACTGCTACCCCTGCTCAAAATCTCTTGTTGCACCTTTAAGGGTGGGGTGGGGGAAACACATGTGTGATGGTGTACACATGCGTGACCAAAAGTGTTTTTGGATGATGTAATCTATTAATTGTGACATGTTTTGGGGTCAGAAAATGCCATTTTTGTGTCGCCTGAACGAATGTTCAAGGAGGCACATACTAGTCCAAATTCTGTGTGTCCGTATGTCCTTGTGTCCATCCGTATGACTCGGTTAACCTTTTTAAAAATGCCCTGGAGGCTAAACGGTATGCCTGATTTACTACAAACTTGGTAGGATGATATAGTGAGGTGCCGCAATTTCATGTGTAGCTTTTGGCCGAATTATTTGCATATTCATGAATTTTAATTAGCTAATTTGCATATTTTTCAGACATTTCGGTTCCCCTTTTTTAAATGCTCTGCTGGCTAAATGCTATGCCCGATTTACTTCATTATCATGCTTTGAGGTGTCCGATACACGATAATATCGGATCCTACGCAAGATAATGATAAAATTGGATGATTTGCGCCCAATATTTATTGGTCTCGCTATGAGTTTTAAAATATTGGGCTCGACTACGTCTCGCCCAATATTTTTGCAACTCCTAGCTCGACCAATAAATTTGGGCTGAATCAATCCAATTTTATTACAAACTTGGTAGGGTGATAGAGTGAGGTGCCACAATATCATGTGTAGCTTTTGGGTGCATTATTTGCATATTCATGAATTTTAATTAGCTTATTTGCATATTTTTCAGATTCATCTTAAAGCAAGTGATCGCACAATCAGGCAATCGAGAACTGCCTTGTTTTAAAAAGTATTTTTAAATATTAAATATACATGTTTCAGAGTATTCCTGATTTTTTTTTTTTTTTTTTTTTACGCGTATTACATCCATAAAAAGATCTCCATTCCACATAGTGGATTCGGAGGATAAAAATCACTGGATTTTCAAAAAACCCTGGTTTAGCCCCCAGTTTTTCAAAATTAAGAACCCCTTGTTTTGAAAGTTACTGCTACCCCTGCTCAAAATCTCTTGTTGCACCTTTAAGGGTGGGGTGGGGGAAACACATGTGTGATGGTGTACACATGCGTGACCAAAAGTGTTTTTGGATGATGTAATCTATTAATTGTGACATGTTTTGGGGTCAGAAAATGCCATTTTTGTGTCGCCTGAACGAATGTTCAAGGAGGCACATACTAGTCCAAATTCTGTGTGTCCGTATGTCCTTGTGTCCATCCGTATGACTCGGTTAACCTTTTTAAAAATGCCCTGGAGGCTAAACGGTATGCCTGATTTACTACAAACTTGGTAGGATGATATAGTGAGGTGCCGCAATTTCATGTGTAGCTTTTGGCCGAATTATTTGCATATTCATGAATTTTAATTAGCTAATTTGCATATTTTTCAGACATTTCGGTTAACCTTTTTTGAAATGTTCTGCTGGCTAAACGCTAAGCCCGATCTACTTCAAACTTGATAGGGTGATAGAGTGAGGTGCCACAATATCATGTGTAGCTTTTGGCCGAATTATTTGCATATTCATGAATTTTAATTAGCTTATTTGCATATTTTTCAGACATTTCGGTTCCCCTTTTTTAAATGCTCTGCTGGCTAAATGCTATGCCCGATTTACTTCATTATCATGCTTTGAGGTGTCCGATACACGATAATATCGGATCCTACGCAAGATAATGATAAAATTGGATGATTTGCGCCTAATATTTATTGGTCTCGCTATGAGTTTTAAAATATTGGGCTCGACTACGTCTCGCCCAATATTTTTGCAACTCCTAGCTCGACCAATAAATTTGGGCTGAATCAATCCAATTTTATTACAAACTTGGTAGGGTGATAGAGTGAGGTGCCACAATATCATGTGTAGCTTTTGGGTGCATTATTTGCATATTAGCTTATTTGCATATTTTTCAGATTCATCTTAAAGCAAGTGATCGCACAATCAGGCAATCGAGAACTGCCTTGTTTTAAAAAGTATTTTTAAATATTAAATATACATGTTTCAGAGTATTCCTGAAGTATTTACTTGTGTAAAAGTGTTTTTGACATAAATAATATAGCTGGTTTCATACAACTAAGTTTTCTTAGCCAAGCGCCAAGAAGCAAGGCATTGGGGTTCTTATCGTGCCGATGGATTTTGACATCGTCCCCAATGTTTGAGAAAATGAGCGTCGCATATCTGGTGGCTATACTACGTTTAAATGTGGCCCATAGACTGTTGTGTGAATACAATTTATGCTAGACTATAGCTACAGGTGTTAAGAGCTGCTTTTTATTAAAAAACAAACACCGGTTCTCTGCAGAATTTCACTGAAAATACACAGGCCTATCATATCTTTGTCGGTGTATCAAAATATGTGGGCATCTCTACTTCTGAGTCTTTTTGGTTTACGGATATAAGGATAGATTGGATAGCCCACTTCAAGGTGCGTGTTCCGGTCATCTTTGGGACCCCCTGATTTACCTGGAAGTAGTATTGATTTTGATATCAGATGAAAGACCGTATTTTTGTGTCGTCTGCAAGATTTGCAGGAGGCGACACTTACCAGTCCTTAATTCTGTCTGGCTGTTTGGCCGTGTTTTCAAAGGTTAAAGTTCCTAAAGAAGTCCAATTGCTACAGAAGTCCAATTGCTACAGAAATTGGGTCATAGATGCCCCTTGGAAACCTCCATATGATGAGGTCAAAGGTCACATACCAAGGTCAAAGGTCATATAAGGTCAAGTTATAAAATGGGCTGAAAACATCAAATTGACATAATTTGAATGAAAAGTAAAAGTCCAATATCTACAAAATTTGGATCATAGATGTCACTTGCTAACCTTCAAATTATAATGAGGTCAAGGGTCACTTACCAAGGTCAAAGGTCATGTGAGGTCAAGTTAATAAATGTGACCCATCACATCAAAAGCTGCCAGTTGTCGCTCAAGGTGCAAGTTGAGATTTTGTTTGCATCAAAGAGCCCATATTATCAGCTTTTAAATGATACCTCTCGTGTGTAAATTGGGTGTAGCATTACAGTTTTATGAGGAAAAATGTGGTTCAATTTCTTTTTACTTTCTTTGTTTTTTCATGCATGATTTAAATAATATATTGAAATGCAAATTACCGACAACTGGTCCGTTTTGATGTGATGAGTCACAAATAGGCTAAAACATCAAATTGGCTTCGTTTGAGAAGTAAGTCCAAATAGCTACAGAACTTGGATTATAAATGCCCCTTTACTCTAGTAGCTCATGGTGGTTTTGTATGCAATATATGTCCAGAGCTAAACTCTTCAGGAATCCACTAATTGAAGGTCCAGGAACAATATTTGGTTGGTAACATAATTCCCACTGACGCCGAAAATGCTGAAATGGCCATGCCCTTTTTGGGGGGTCACGCCCTTTTTGAGCGAAGTACTACCGACTGTATCTACAGAACCGTTGGACCTAGGAGGTTGCGAGACCACTCAAGATGTGCGGAATGGCCACATTATAGGGGGTCAGTAAAACATTATATCCAAAAGTCAAAGGTTTTTGAGATAATTGTCAAAAACCGATTTTAGCATGTTGCGCACTATACAATTAATTACGAATGAATTCATAAGGTTTTCATGCCAAAACAGGAAGGGAGTTCACCATACACCTTGGATTTTGCTCTAACTCTCCTCAGGGACAATTTTGGGGTAACTAAGCCTAGGTCACAAATAGAAAATTCATATTCTTTTCCGTTCTCAAACGGCAGCCCGTCAAAATTTGTGACCTTGAGCAAAATTGGGTAATATTAGGTGAAAACAGTGCATTTGTAAGTGCTGTTAAAAGAGTGTATTTGCTTCACAACTCATTCAGTTATGACGTTTGTATTGCACAGAGCTATTGACCATTTGGATTTCAACTGGGATATAATCAGCATTTTAATGTTACTACTTTTGTTTTCGGGGGGGGGGGGCAGAAATGGCCCATCGTAAACTGAAAGTATATTTTGTTCCATTTTATAGGGACTTAATAGCAAAGTTAGATGCTGCTGAAGGGTCTTTAAATGATCTAAAAGCACTAACTGCAGACCATGAAACAGGCAAAAAAGTCTCTAAAATAACCTGAACTTAGACGGCACGCCACACGCCACGTGGTGTGAATAGCGAATTCTACCGTGTATATGCGGGACAACAAGTGGCAAAGTGCCATTTTTAAAGGTGTATTACCTCCATTACAACTAAATCAGTCATGACCTTTGGATCGCCACAGAGGTTATGATCATTTGTGTCTCATGAGAATATATCACCATTTTGATGTTTTTTTTTGTTTTCATTTGGGAAGGGGTTCAAACTGCCCCGTCGTGCAAACAAAATTCTTTTTTTTATCATGTTATTGGGCTAATGGCAAGGTTAAATGTGAAGGTCTAAAATAATAAAAATGCACTAACTACATGCTGGTTCCATGAAGCAGACTAAAAATTTCATGACCCCTAAAGGTTGGCCCCCCCCTTTAGGTTCAAGAAAAAGTCTGCTAAAATACGGCGCAATACGTAAGGGCGCATAGCCAATGGAGGAGGGCAGGGGAAAGCTGCCACCCCCCCCCCACACACACAATGAAATGGGGACAGGGGAGTCAAAAAGGGAAGAAAGAAAGGAAGAGGTAAAAAGGAAGAAAAAAAGGAAGAAGAAAAAGGGAGGAACAAGAGCGAACAAGGAAGAGCGAATGGGCAAAGGTGCGCAGAAGAAAGAAAAAGTGGGAAGTAGAGAAAGAGGAAGGGAGAAGATGAAAAAAGTTAACGGGGAAATTTGTGCTCGAAACACTAATTTTTAGCTCCTAAAAATGGCAACCAGGACCTTACGGGAGCTCCGCCCAGGACCACACCCCTACGTACATAGTCATCCCCACAGCAAATACAGGATTCGGGAAAACGCTGAGGTCTTGAACCCCCAGACCGTAGGTCTGCTATGCCACTGCGCACTAGGGGCCGCATGGTAGGGGTAGAGAATTACCGGGTGCAATAAAATGTGGCTTGATAATCTTTTTGAATCAATTCAAATGTGAAGAATCAAAATGACTAAATAATTTCCAATAATTTCCGGATATCTTTACAGAGTGTTTTCAGATGAAAATGAAAAAATCCCTATCGCCTATCCCTACTACATGGTGCGGCTCAGTTTTCAGCAGCACGGGTGGGGGGGGGGGGGGCAACTTTAAAAAAAAAAAAATTCTTGATATTTTGCCTGTTTCACGGTCATAGGCAGCAGTTAGGGCTTTAGAGGCATTTCAGACTATTCAGGCAGCAATTTAACCTTGCTTGTTAGGGTCCCTATAAATGGGAAAAAAAGCTATTTTCGCTTAAATGTCTATTTTCCGCTTAATACGGTGGAAGCCATTTTTGCCCCCCCCCCCGCCCATGAACACTAACGGAGAAACATTAAAATGCAGATTATAAACCCACTGATATCCCATGGTTCATACCCTCTGTGCAATACAAAATAACTGATGGAGTTGGTGGAGCAAATACCTAGCTGTTATAAACCCTTACAATGCATGGTTGTCACCATACTATATCCCAATTGTGCTCAAGGTCAAACACATTTTGACGGCTGCTGCCGTTAGAGATCGGAAAGGAATGTGAATTTTTTGTTTGTACCACCCTTCCTTACCACCCAAACAATTATCCCTAGGAGAGTTAGAGCAAATCAGAAAGAAAGAAAAGGGAGGACATGGTGTTGGTGAACTCCCTTCCTGTTTTGGGGCATGAAAACTTATGAATTCGTTCATACTTGGGTATAGAGTACGGCAACCTTGCGGAATCCGATTTTGACAATTATCTTAAAACCTTTGACTTTTGGATATATAATGTATTACTTACTGACCCCCCATATGTGGCCATTCCGCACATTTTGAGTGGTCCCGCAACCTCCTAGATCCAACGTACTTGAGTGTCAGTCAGTAGTACTTCGCCCAAAAATGGGCGTGACCCCCAAAAGGGGGCGTGGCCAATTTCAGCATTTTCGGCATCAGTGGGAAATTTATGTTTCCCCAACCAAATATTTTGTTCCTGGACCTTCATTAGTGGAGCCCTGAAGAGTTTTAGCTCGGGACAATATATTGCCTCAAAACCACCACACTTACTAGGTATACTTGGGAACCTCATAAATTAATGACGTTCAAGGTACATAACAGTCAAAGGTCATGAATAAAGTTATAAAATCAGCTAAAAGCATCACATTTGCCCTCATTCAAGAAGAAACGTCCAATTGCTACAGAACTTGGGGACATGGCTGCCACTTGGGGACCTTTATATGATAATGTGTCAAGGGTCACATACCAATTCAAAGTCCATCTAGGTCAAGTTAATGGGTTTGAAAAACAACGAATTAGCTTTGTTACTCAAAGTTTAAAGTCCACTTGCAACCAAAACTTAGGCCCTTACATGCAATAGTGAACATTCATAGATAATAAGGTCCAGGGTCATGTCAAAGGTCAAAGTTTCTCTGAGGTCAAGTTATAAAAGAGGAGTGATGGAAAGGTGGACCACAAAAGCAGGCAACACTTGTGGTTTGAGAACCGCTTGTTCTCATTGTCATCCTGAAATTTGAGCCCCCAAATCCATCTCATTCCCAAGATATAAACAAAAAACTGCCGTTTAAACAGTATTAAATAGGGCTTTCCAATATGCATTATTGCTTCTACCATCAAACCATTAGTTTGTTTCGCAGTACTTGATGGAGCATATGTGCAAGTGCCAGGCTCTCATATCAAGTAGAGAACACAATAGACATAAATCAGAACAAGCATTGTTAACTCCATAGCACCATTTCTTATTGGGAGTTTCCATAACTGACCCATCTGACACACTTTTTTCTGACACAATTATGAATTCGGAAACCTTAGCAGAATAAACATGCTTTATTCCGTGAAGGGTTTCCGAATTCATAAGTGTGTCAGAAAAAAGTGTCAGATAGGTCAGGTTACGGAAACTCGATCCCTTTCTGATTGGCTAATTACGTCATGTATAAGTGTCAATAACCATTTGAAATGTGGCTTCCAAATATTTAAGCTCTAGCCCTCGGCATACTGTACCTCCAAAGTGGGACCAACCAAGAGTAGTATACCATCTACCTGCAGGCCATTTCAGGCAATGGTCTCAATTCACAGTGAAACATTTGGTCCTTGTTTAAAGTGGCATTATATGATCCACAGCCTCGTCCCTCCTACTTGCCTTTAAAAAATTGAGATTTTAATATCATCTGAACTATTGGCATAGGTATATAGTATGTGTGCCTAATTTGCATGCACATTAGATCTATAAATACTCTGGAAGAGAACTGTAATTTTTTTAAACGAACAGAAATTATAACACAGTGAATCAGTGGGACAGTGTGATATGAGCATTTGCTCATAACACCAAAACGCACCATCAAAACTAACTGAAATTTTGGAAAAACCCTTTTCTCAATGATATCTATTGAACCACAGATAATATTGAATGTACTAGGATCATGAAATGCACCATTAACAAAAACTGACAAAATTTCTCATTTTTTTATCTGTTTTCTCTGCTCCTTTGTTTTCTCATTATTGTTATCAGGTTGAATACTTACGATATTTTCCCAGCTCAGTCGGCATTTGGCGGGTTCAAGCAGTCGGGTATCGGACGTGAAAATGGACAGTATGCACTCAATTGCTACACCGAACCCAAAACAGTGAGTGATCTTTCATATGTTAATCCACCAGACCACCCAAGCCTTAGGGCTTAACTCTGCCCTTACGACCATATTCCCTATCCTCCTGGTTGTTGTCATGGTTGGAAAAGAGGAGAATTTGGGAAGCATCTTCCCGGGAAATACACATGCATCCCGGTAAATCTACGCTTTTGGGGAAAAAATCATATTGGCCTATACAAGAAAATTGACAAAGATGGACATAAATAATAACTAAATAGCCGATTAATACAAGTTCTTTCATAACTTGAATATTATTTTCTTTTACTTGTGTTGTCATCTCAAGGAAATTAATCGCATGTCTAACAAAGATAATATCCCTATCGTTTAATTAGTCCCAAATCCCGTAATGTTTCATCGTCCATGCACTGCTTCGTATAAGGGGCTAGTAGTTATACCATGGTTATACATCCATGAATCCAGGCACGTGTATTTCACAACCACATATGCATGCATCATCAGGGACTTGGGGGGTTGAGAGTTCCTTGGGTTTTTTAATTACATCAAATTCCAAAATTTACTATGCATTAATATTAGCAAATAGCAATTATTGGGGAAAATATATACAATGCTGAATGTACTAACATCACAAGAATCTACATTCATGAAGTGTCCAATTGAAGTTGGCGACGTGCTATGTTAGTCAATCAAAAACCATCCATTTATCGGCCATGATTCCATAAATTAAAGGGCTTAAAAGCAAATGTAGATATGATCCTGTGACCCAGTCTGAAACAAATTCTCATCCCTTTGATGCACAGAAAATGGCGGTCATAACCGAGGAAACGTCTTCGCGCAACTCCATACAAATCATATGAAAATCCTTTTTCAGGCTAAAAATGGTGCATGATTATTATTTTACGCACAATTTTTTTGTTTTTCTCTTTCACTCTTTTGTCCATAACCTTCGAAATGTTCTTGGTAGGGGGTCTACAACCGGAATAAAAGTGCAAAAATGAGAGAATTTGTATCCTAAAAATCTCCTCCAGTCCCTTTAAGTTGCACAGCGATGTAACAGGATTGAAATGTGTCCCAGCTTACAGATTTTATTTTTTATTTTTCGTATACCGGTCATCGTGAGGATCCCACAGAACGAACTCGTAATAGCAGTGTTGACATCACATATCACATAAAATATACACACAAAGGGTAGTAACAAAGAACAAATCTATAATGTGAGTACTCCTCACAATTCTGTTAAAACAGAAAGCTATCATGTACACAGATTGTGAGTTGTGCCAATATTCAAGCAGTTGATTCCAAGCAGTTGACTGCAAATTTGTGATTTATTGAAACAGTTGATTCTAAGTGGTTCATTCTAAGCAGTTGATCATAAGTGGTTGGTTCTAAGCAGTTGATCCTAAGTGGTTGGTTCTAAGCAGTTGATCATAAGTGGTTGGTTCTAAGCAGTTGATCCTAAGTGGTTGGTTCTAAGCAGTTGATCCTAAGTGGTTGGTTCTAAGCAGTTGATCCTAAGTGGTTGGTTCTAAGCAGTTGATTCTAGGCTGTTGAGTATATTTAGTGATTCAAGGAGGTCCCCGAATGCACAAGCGCCCAGTTTTGCCTGTACATCACAGGATCCCAATTAAAATTCACATGTTCTTTTTTTTTAAATTTAACCCCAGCCCAAAAAGTCAAAGTTTTACCATTTTCAAGTTTTAGATATCTATCGATTGGGTGTGTGGCGTGTTGGAGTCACATTAATTCTCATTTCACTGCCCCTGTTTATTGACCAAATATACATAATACATTGAGATATACTGATCCTTTAGTTCGATGTGTAAACATAATTTGTGATATATTCTGATTTTGTACTGATTTACTCAGGCATGAAGAAAATAATTGTTACAAATAAGGTGTCATTTTAAACCTGAGGAAAGTAGCTTTTCACTACTAGAGGAGGAGCAGAATATCATAGGGGTCTTATTTAAATTCGTTACACCCCCTCACTACAGAAAAGGTTTAACACTTTTGGTAGTTAGTATGGACCCTCTACATCAATGCTTGGTAGGCAGTACTCTCAAATTGTGGTATCACCTTTCATAGGGGTCCTTAAGTTTTACACAGGGGTGTGTCCCCCCCAAAATTTTTAAAATGCCCCATCAGTTTAAATGTAATGCCATATTGTCCATCTAATCATAAGGATTCCAAAAATGTATAGTTTGTACCACCTACGACCATTTGTTTTGTATTATAAGGTAAAAATGACAAAAATGGTAAAAGGTCAATCTCAATTGAATGTACAGGGGGTCAACATTAAATGAAGTTTAATTTGATTATATTTAAATGACTTGCAAATTATGTGTCTGAGGGTAGAGGACTCCTAAAAAGTATAGTTTTGATTATGTATGTTACTTACAGAGATAAGGGTCAAAGAAGGTCAACACCCATTGACCTTATGATGCCCTATGACTATTTTGTCACCTAACATGGTAACTATGCATTGCAGACAGTACAAACTATCCTATGTTGCATAGAGCTAGAGATTTTGGACCCCTGACAAATGAAATTTACCTTTTTTTTAATTTTATTGATTTTTGCCGTTTTTGGCCTATAACTCCCAAACCAATGGTCATAGATGGTACCATCTATAACATTTTGGAATACTTATGACGAGACGACTATGGCATACATTTCAACATGATTGGAGCTTTTAAAAATTTTGACCCCTGTGTAAACTTAAATTGTCTCACACCCTATTTGAAAAAGTGATACCACAATTTGAGAGTACTACCTACCTAGCATTGATGTTGAGGGTTAAATACTATCTATCAAAGGTGTCAAACCTTTCTGTACTGGGAAGTAAACATGAATGTTTAACCGGGTCCGACTCCTCCTCTTAAACATACAACAAAACACCAACAGGTACGTTTATAGTTTGAGATATAAATGTGAAACATTTTTTCCAAAGTTCTTTTTGGAAGGGTTTAGTTGGTAACACAAGCTGCAAGTTAAAAGGCTTATTTGATTTTTGTAGATGGTAGGACTGGGATGTATTTTATGACCTCAACCTGCTGGGCACATTGTTTCATTGCAAGGTTTTGCCTGTCAAAACAACTACTTGAGTTGTCTCAATGTTGTTACCTAGATCATTGAACCACAACCAGATGGGCAGGAGTAAAGCTGTTGACAGGGCAGTCTTCAGTGAACACGGTTCTTTTCAGAGCCAGGTTAACTCTATTTTAGCAGATAGGCGAGTTTGCTTGTGTCACTATGACAGGGCAAGTCTTCAGTGGAATGGTTCTTTTCAAGAGCCACATTAACTCTATTTTTAGTAGATAGGGTGGCCTATTTTCTGTTACAGGAGTAATCTTCGTGAACAGCTCCTTTCAGAGCAAGTGCAGAATGCAAGGGACGGTCTACATGCCTTCCTTTTCCTGAGAGTCCCCGAGCTATTCCTGATGAAAGCTTGGCAGTTTCCTCAAACTGGCCCGAGGTGAACCTGTTTGAAATTGGTTCAGTTGTTAGTGATATGATGTTGATACCAGTTGGTTGTTGTAAAGTGACTGCCACTGGTTGGGTATGACATTTGTTTAATATTGTTTGGTTACTTTAATGTTGTTATAATTTATTATCCATTTTATGAATCAATAATTTTTACAGTTGTTAAAAAAACTACGCAAATGACTTCAAAAACTTCCACATCCAACCAATTAACAGCCATACTACCACATCCCGTGTGTACAAATTTTTACTAACATGGCCGCTGGTTAAGCATGGCAGAGTTTTTGTGTACATAGAATATTATTTAGTTACATTATTTTACAAGCACATGAAAAAACAACTCTTGAGCAAATTTTTGTAGTCATACTTATTTTGAAAAGATGCACCATGCATACATATCTAAAATGCCAGTTGTCGCCATTCTATATTAATTACGCTTTTTATTTTGCAATTATTACGGTAGTTTCTTTGAGCAAGAGGTGTATGTGCAACAAGTGTAACCATTTTAAGAACTATTAAAATGAGGCCAAAAAGGGTTTATCTCACATACCCTGTACATATGTGCATTTTTCCTTTTGCTGCAGAACCATGTATGAGTCAATTGTTAGGGCTATTTTTTTTTGTTAGATAAGAAAATGAAGCAAAAAATGTGGTGGATCACAGAAAAGAACGTACAAAAAAAAACAATAACTACATGTAAATGCATATGCAACAAATGTGAGACCCTTTTTCTACTGAAATCTGTTCCATTATGGTTGATGCAGTTGGACCAGCGCTCGCCTCATAAGCATAAGGTGTGGTTCGAGCCCCACTGTCGCCAATGTGTTGTGCACTTGGGCAGGCACTTAACCTCGCTTGCTCTCTCCACCCAGAGTATAAATGGTACGCATATGTTGGGAATGCAAAAACAGACCCGCTGTGCAGGAGGAGTGGGCGAACCCTCCAAAGCAATATTATATGAGGGAGTCTGGCCCAAATGCCAAAGAACAAGAGAACGGGGTGGGCAACTCCATCTGCGGGCGCAACCATTTTCATTTGCATAGTTGATAGCCAATGTTATATTTTTTCCCACGTTTTATGCACAAATGCATATTTGAGGTGTGGTCCTTTTACTGTTCATCATTATCATGATTCAACTGGGGTTTAAGGAGGAAATAGAGGCAAAGGGCTAAGTAGCCTAAGGTGCTGCAATCCCGCCCGGGTTTGGAAATGTTTTCCGGAATGTGGCTATGAGTCCCGACCCTGGGGTGGCGTTCTCAATCTCTACTCAAAATGTGTTGCTACAGCAAGGTCAAGAATCTGCATCATTTCTCAGTGTTCCGTGTGGTTTGTTTATCAAGAATTCTCTCCTCATGATGTTCAAGCTGCATAACAGGACAATTGTCAATATTTTTGTGTACAGATATTTTTTCGATATTACAGTTTGGGAAATGTGCATGACTTATTTTTGCATTTAAATGTACTTTATATAATGCAATTTCACGTACTGCAAAAGGTTTTTTATTTCTGCATTTTATGTTCATTGAAATTTTGAAAAATAAATGTTTGCAAAAATTACACATATACAGTATAATATTATTGTATAATTCTCCTCGCTCCAACACATTGCTTAGCATGTGCAGGTACTATACTCTGTAACCCTAGAGTACAAAGTAAATTAATTGATTGGCCTGCGCAGCATTAATCGCGCCTTACTACCACACGCGCTAAGGCTGCAGTCAAATCCATGAATTGTGCACGATTTAAGACACAGCGCATGATGTACGAAAAAAACAAATTCTATTACATGCCAAGTGCGTAACGGGCTACCCCTCTGAGGGGGCAAATTCCCAGTCTTGGAAAATTTTCCCTCTTAGGCTGGGGTCAGGTCAAAAGGCATTTTTCACAGGTCATAAGCATGAGGCTACTAAAAAACGGCTTTGGCGTTGCTGATGATTTAGAAGATTGTGCAAATTTTTTCCCCGGCCAAAGCGCGGGGGGGGGGGGGGAGGTACGACACTGTACACGCATACACAAAATACTGGTCATATAATTCGCATTACCAGGCACTCCTGTGAGACTGTGGGCGGAGTTTATGGAATTACTTGTACTTATAGGTTTTAGGTATGGAGTATAGTCGTGTGGGCAGGCAGTGGTCACATTGTTAGGAAATTAATGTAAAGTTGTGGTGTGCGTCCAGTGGGAATCATCCTGAAATTAGATGAAAATAATGCATTGATCACACTGCTATGATGTATTTGGTCAAAATCACATGTTCAAGTTTGTTGTTGATATTTATACTTAACAAAACCTTTCACCAAAATTTTAGTTTTTGATGATGCATTTCAACCAAGTGTGAGTACTTTTAAAATAAGGAAAGAATTTTAAGTAAGCCTTTGATTATATCTGCCTACACATACACAAGATAGGTGACTTGTATATCAATATATTTTCGGGTGAACTAAGAAAAAAAAAATCTTAAAGAGATTAGTTGTTGTAGAAGGCATAATTAACATTCTTACCAATTGTGATAAAAAGAAAATTGTCTTAGCTAGGTTTATGTCATAAGAGAATTTGTATTTGTGAAGTTAATCTTTAAAAATGTTTTTTTAGTATGATTTTGCTTGAGAGTTTTAAAAACATGGGGTAGCTGCGCATGTGAAACGTTCCTTTATGTAGTTGTAAGTTTTAAAGAAAATCAGTGACCATTTAAAGTTGGTGATTATTGACGTTTGAACGAATTGTTTTTTTGTTCTATATATTATTAATGGTTAAGAGCTATGAATCCATACAATAAAAGTAATCTGTTTAAAGGTCCATGCACCCCCGAGCGCTAAATAGCCTATCCCCGGGACCCCAGATTTTACCGGAAGTGGTCAAAATGTGGTATCGGAAGAAAGCTACTATTGGCCTATAATATATAGCTATTGTCATAGTGACCAAATTAGAGTAAGAAACTCAATATATTTATCATGAACTAGTCTCTCGTATCGTCCAATTTCTTTTGAAAATTGCAGGTATCAGTAATGACACTTTATCTGAAAGTTATGTTGTGGATTTGAAAATTCTGAGTCCAGAGGTTGCGTTTTGGGCATTTTGGTTTGGCGTTTGTGTTTTGACATGAATTGTGTTGGTAGGCAAAGATTATGCTGAATTGTCTGTTGTCCTACAATGTAGCTGACATGCTTGTGTGAAAGTTGAAAACCATGACTTGTTTTTTTGCATTATCAATGGCTGGCCTAGAAAAGAGGCATTGTATTGCAGCCTAGTTGATTTAAACCAATGGCACTTGGCAAGTTAAATTTCATTCTAGATGGATGATGACAATTTGAAAGTCAGTTATTCACTTTAGCACTTCCAATCTGTCTTGATTGGAATCAGTGGCTTAGCTCTATAGTAGTATAAATTTTGGTTTTCACTGACCATACTTGGTTTCATTCTCAACTTTATTGCTTTAAAAAAATATATAGCAGTGGTATATGTGTCAAGCCATTTTCATCTTAGTAGGACCACCATAGTTGTGGGACGAGGGGGATATTAGCTGAACCATACTTTTGTCAGAATACATTTTCATCAACCAACACTCACAGAAACTATTTGTTGTTGATGAACATATATAACAAATAGTGAATACTCCGTATATATTTGTCACAAACTCTCTGATAAGGGCCCTTAGCCTTTTTAAATGGTTTCTTATTTAATGTGGCAAATTAAATATATGTAAAAATAGACATTTTGTAAAAAAATAACATCACACACTACCGGTTCGTCTTTTCCCACTATAGTTTATTGTCATAACATAATTTCTACTACCTATTTCATTTACACTTGATCTTGGAAGAAAAAAATTGTATTGTGTGCTGTTTTAGTTAAAATCCCAACTTTTGTCCGGCATGTTATCTTTGAAGTGTTGTTTACTGAATTTAAAAGATAACAAGTTAACAGATTTTGGAAACACAGAAATTTTATAAAACAAAGATGAAAATTAAGAGCACATAAATCTGAAAGTAATTGTGAATCAATCACATTTTAGTAGGAAAATGTATCTATTGAGAGTGTTATTTAACATCAACAAAAGTATGTGGGCAGGTTTTATTATTTTCCTGCTCTGTAGCATGCAGTTGTATAAACTGCAAATGCTTACCTCAAAGATACTTTAATGAAATAATCTGTCTCAAACAAGTCAAAAATGTAGATTTGTAGGCCTACTCACTCACAAAGTCATAAATGGTAAATACAATTCTGTTTTGATTTTATTGATAAAATTAAAAAAAAAAAAAAAAAGTTAACCACATTTGTAAAAGATGTTATTTTAAAGTCCATTTTCACCTAATAATAAATGCTATAGACCTACATGATATTCCAATATCAGGCTAGTATTGTATTCAGTTTCATTGTTTACTATTTTAATGAATGGAAAGTCTTTTCATAATCAAAATAAGGATTTTTCATCGCACGTCATCCCCCAACATTTTTTTAACATTTAACAAAAGTTTTTATTTTTTGAAAAAACTACAAAATAGGTTGATTGCAACAACAAACCAGGCGCCCAAAACTTTATATGCCTAGGAAACATGTCCTTGAATGGCCAGGCTATGGTATTATTTAAATCATTAGCAGTGTTATTTATGAAGTGACACTCAATGATGGCAATAAGGCAAATGTGTTTGTCCCCCTTTCAACCTCTGCACTGAGGTTGTAACTTGAAACAGCCCAAAATCTCTCACTCCAACCAGTTATAAGTGGCCTTACAAACACACTTTGCTATCTCAGAGGGTGTATTGAGTCTCCCCACAATGCACCAGTTTTGAGACATTGCACCTCAATAATGTCATGTGATGCTAGCATGGGGATTTTCCCACAAAAATCACACATTCTTAAAGGGGGCCTCGTCATGCAAGTATTGGGGTGCCTTTCATCTTACTGTGTATTTTAATAAAGTGATCACCCTTTCCAGTTTCATTATATCTTTTTCAAAACATTTTTTTCGTTTGAGTAATAAGTCAAAATATGAACAATATTATTTTTTAACTAAGGACTCATCTTTTAAAATGTTTGCATTGTGAATTATGAGGTTTTGTTAATTGTTAATTACCATCCACAGGCCTTATGTTGACTAAAATTTTACAATGTATCGCTATTCTCCCCCAAATTTGCCGGGAGGAGACAGATTCCCTTTAAACATAAAACACTTGACTTTTACACCCAGCATTCCTGTCCACAAAGTAATAGCACTTGATGATTTCGCTTGGTATGGAAATTGAGAAATAATTTGGTTTTGGATAATCATATGAGGGTGCTCAGTACACAAATATTATAATAGTCTTAGGCATTGGACCAAATTGTTTTTGACAAGTAAAATAGAGGCAAAGTGAGACTGAGATATGGAACCAAAATAAGAAGATTGAGGAGTCCATAATCAAGTGAAAATGAAATTTTAAAAAAAAAGAAAAGAAATTAAAGACTCAGATTAGTGTGTGGCATATTTAGTTAAATGAAGTATGACAATGAAGTACACTATTTAACAGTGACAATGATTATTAAAGGCGCATTTGTAAAAAATCGTACATATTAAAACAACATTTTTGGCTCTTTCTTCTTAAGTTCACCAGATGTGAATTTAATACTCTGGTTATAATATAGATGCCAAAACAATGTTGTTTCTTTGAATGGCACTATATGGATACCTGCATCCATGATGCTTGGTTTAGTTACCCTGTGAAATCTTCGGGCTAAAGGATGTTGGTTTGGATATCATGCGTGAAACGTGCCCTTTTGGGTCAACCATATTATTTACACCAGATGTTATGGGGACTTGCAAAATCATGTTTTTAGCTCTCACATCAAAACGGAGTTGAAATATCGGCGAGAAACCTTTACAGATGGGGTTTGGGGTGAAGGTCATTCTATAAGATGCAAAACTTATAGCTTAAATCGGGCATCCCCCTTTATATTATTGCTCAAGTTCCTAACATTTTGCCCTCCAAATACGCAAATAGCAAGATAGTGCTGAATACTGTACTTTACAGAAATTAAAAACATCACATTTATACCATTCTCTCTCAGGAATGTTCCCAGTTTGCATGGTTGTCGAACAGAAGAAGCAATTTTCAGTGGCTGTTTTTTTTTGGTTAAAGGTGAGTGACCAGATCGCAACCTTCATACTCCTCACTTCTTCCATCAAAAATTGATATTGTTATCAGAAGAAAGTTAATATTTTAACATTAACACTAGTTGAAATTTAAGCCCAAGAAATATTTCCCTTTCTTGCTATGAAAAAATAACATCCCCACATGTTGGTGATCACATTAATTAACACACTCTCGATCCTTATGGGCCAATTTGGTAAACATTTTGCCTTCTACTATTCAAACGGCTCTTGTATCAATTTTATTCAGAATTGTAATGGATGATTTTGGTGATATGCTTCGTGTGAGGGGACAAAACATAATTATAACATGCAGACAATGATTGGGTACCACCTTTAATTAAAAAAGTGCAATGTCCTCGGACTTTGGTGAACAAATTTTAAAGGGCAACAAGAGATTGCACTTATCTGGGTCCCTAAAAAAATCATAGGAAGTACTGGATTTTTGCCTGATGTAAGCTTTCCCCAAAAAATATCCCATCTGAAGGATTAAGATGAGAAATGTCTTCTTTGGTACAAAAATTGTGAAATTTTATTCAAATCGGAGCAAATAGAAACATTCAGGCCTATGTTGTATATTGAAATAAGCAAATCAAAAATCACCCTTTGTTTTTCTCTCTTAAGGATATTTCTCTCAGCCTAATACAAGGTTAAGAAGTCTTTGGTGTTAATCTATACGGAATTATATTTGATACAAATATTGGGGGCCCTCAAAATCTCTTTTGCACCTTAACAAGACAGTTAAATGACCCTGAAAATGATTGAAATACTTTAGTAATTTTAATTAAAAATTCTGTTGATATGATAATTGTTTTATTTGTAAACATTGATGTGTACTACAAAACATTAGTTGCCACTTGTCTTCAACGTGTCCGCTATCCTTTGGCGTGGCCATTATGACCTAGTCGAAGCGCCATCACCAAAATGCTACATGCACGTTTGACCAGATTGTAGAGTTTTAAAACTGCTGTTACTCTGAAATGTATGACTCCTTTGGTGACCTTATGGTATTATCAATATCAGCCTTAAAAATCTTTCATAACCTGGATATTTGGAGCCACCAGATGTTTTTTTTTCCTACGGTGGACAAGGCTTGGGCGGGGGGGAGGGGGACGTCCACCTTTGTGATGACATGATTCAAAACGTCCAAAAAGACAATTTTAGGGGGGGTAGGTCCAATTTTACAAAGACGAGGGTCCCTTTTTCAAAGACCCGCACCACACTAACAATCGCTACGGCCCTGGGATTGGGGGGAGGTGTCAAGTTTTTTGTTGAGCGTTGTGAGTTTAAGTAGGATGGCCCTCTATACAGTACCAATTTTTGCCAAATGGGACTCGTATAAGACATACCTTGAGATGTGGATTTTTTTAAGCAAAATTTAACACAAATTGCAGTTTTTTTCCCATGGTGTTAAAACCCTTTAGTAAATTTGGGAACTTTTAGCATTCCAAAATTGATAAAAACCAGCCCATTATTCCAACAAAATTCCAACATTTTGAAAAAAGTGCCCTATTTTCTATATTCACATTGGCATAAAAAAGGTATTTATATACGAAAGCTGACGATGTGGTTGACTGTTCGCTGAAAATTAAACATGTATCAACATGCATTAGAGGCACATCCGGAGGGGGGGGGGGTGGGGGGGGGTTGGGCCCCCGCGCCGCGGGTCGGGCGGCGGGAGCGGTGGTATAGAACCTCTACCTGGAGGGTAGTGCCACACAACTGCATATTTTCACCTAGAAAGTCCTTAGATGTGCTCATTTTCTGTAAGATCACATTTTGCGATAGAGTCTATTTTTCTGAAAACTGGCTACAAAATGTGGTGAACACCAGAACAAATGTTAGAAACCAATTAGTAGAAATATTTGAAAATGCCTTTACTTTTATCTCAATACTTTCAGTTGAATTTTAAAAATGTTCAATTAAATGGATTAAGAGTTTCAATTCCGCAGCTGCGGATATCTGAGCTACCCCCTGGGCGGGGGGGAGCGGAGGGAGCACAATTCCCCCTGTGGTCATGATGTTGGAAATTAAAACTCATTGCCTTGTAATTTAGACGTTTTGATCAAAGTGTAGTGTATAAAGCCTGTTTTCATCCCCTATAGAGCGGTATTTTTTTTACATACACTCAAGTGTGACTGAAATTTTACGAACTGTGGCATTAGAAATGAGGCTATATTGAATTCTAGTGCCAAGGTCCGACATTAACACGAAAAAGCCATTCCAATCAAGAGAGAATTCTTTTTAAATCATGATTTCCCAAACACATATATCATTGTGCTTTTTTAGGGGCAAAGGTTCAATTACTAAAAGTTAGTATGTACCCTATACGGGGTGTTATTACCTTTATCTTTGGTATATGTCAGAATTAGGTTTTTTATGGTAAGTGTACTACGTTTAATCATGATTTAAAGGATACTTCGACATAAATCTATATTGGTGATGTCCTTGGGACAGACAATTTCTTCGAAATGTTTGCATTGTGGTTCCATGCTGTATTTTGTCTGCCAACACGATCGTGAGCGTAATGCCCTTACAAGAGAAAAAAAATCTGTACTGGTTCCCTTGAGTACAAAGGTGCCTTTTGATGGGGGCTGAGTAGACTAATAAAACGAAGAGTATTATAGTTTGGGATTGACATGTCCAAAATAAAATGGGGGACAAACAAAAGATTGTAACTTGATGGATTGTGGCTGTTAATCAGACTGCGTCAAAGCCCTTTTAGAGGATAGTGATAGTGTCACGGACTTAGGTAATGTTTCATTTTAAGGAACTGCCAAGTGTCTTAGTAACCCTCGTTAGCGAAGGGGTGGTTACCCCACACAATACTTTTGTTATTATTTTTTTTTTGGCATTAACCTATAGGTTTCACACCCGGCCCCGGTAAAAAATACTTGTCCCTTCTTACTTGTACAAATGGGCGAGCCCGATAACAAGTCATTTCTCCTCAATGGCAAAATCTCAGACTTAAACTAACACTTTTTGTAGGATCATCATATTATACCCACTTCACGCATCAGGGGCGTATCCAGGATGACATACCGGGGGGGGGGGCAAAACTGAGGAGGACTTTGGCGCCCCTGTGGAACTTGAAAATGGCGCGCTTTCGTACGTTTGTGTATATCATATAAACATACTTTTTTTTCGGCGAGCGTAGCGCGCCGGGAAAATTTGATTTGTGTCGGCAATATGGCCAGTTTGGTTTGCGGAAACACCCATGCAAGTGCCTAAATAAAGTCAAAAACTTCCGAACAACTAGCTTTGTTAAAATCACCGGTTCAATCACCAGATGCCAAAATTTAAACGCTGAGAAAGGCTGGCTGAGAAAGTGGGCGGACGTTGATTAGTACAATTCTCCTGATATTGCGGTCTAGCTATTTTGAGGCCAATTTCAGTGTTTTTCTAATAAAATAATAAAATACAACTTGATTTCCTCTTATGGGGGCCCTTTGGACTTTTTTCGTAACCACTTTTATCTCTATATTTTCTCCTTTTTAGATTTCCCTTTGGCCACCCCTTAAACTTTTTTTTTCACCCGTTCCTTTTCTGTTGTTGACAAACCTTTTTTATTTTAATCAATCAATTATTTAATGTGGATTATTGCAATCGAGGAGCGGCCCACCCTGTGTTTTAATAGGTCGCGGCTTTATTTTGCGAAAAACTAGTCGGCCGATTTATGTCCGTTTTGTTTTCTCGCCCTTTCTATTTTTCAACTTTTTTCTTTTGTTTTTTGACGCCCCCTATATATTTCCCTTAACACCCCTCAAATTTCCTTTGCTATCCTTTGCGTCCGTTTACTTAAAACTAATTTTAAACCCTTCTGTTTCGTTTGTCTTCCCATTTTTCGTTAGCTCCAAACTCCTTTCTCCCCCGTTTTCTTTTCTTTTCTCTTTTTTTGGCTGCACATTATCAACCTCCTTGTTTCCCATTACGTTGCTTTTTTTAACTATAAGTGCTTTTGGCGCCCTTCCTTTACTATTTTTTACGTCTCTTTTCGCCACTTCTTTGTTTGCACTTGTTATTCGGATTTTCCTTTTATAATCCCCATTTTCGCCCTAATTTTTTGCGCTTCTTAGTAGCTTTCCCTTACAGTTCCTTCCTTTGTAATTGTCCCCCTTCCCCATTTTCATTTCCCTTTCTCGCCTCTAATTTGCCTTTCTTTGTCTTCCCGGTTCCTTTCTTTCCTTCCACTTTCTTTCTTTCTCTTTCTTCTTTTGGCGCCCCCTTTGGCCACCCGGCGGGGGAAAAGCGCCCCCTTTGCCCCCCAATATCCCACGAAGCACGAACTATTAGGTGTTATCCCCACCACACAAATTTTGAGATACTGGACCGTGACGAATAGCATGCACCGTGGACCCTGGAGGTTAGCGCACCTTTCTCAGTCAGGTCGTTCACTGTAAGGAATACTGGTTAAAAAGGGTTCTGTCGGATTCAAAGTAACATATCAATGAACCAACCTTTTTGATTATTCTTACATATGCTATACCTAATAGATGACAACCATGATTTGCACCCAGATCTCGCCCACCCCCTTTACCGCATCCAGTTGTTAGGGTATTTCTTTACCTAGCAACCTAGTCGAGGGTCACAAGCAAATAAACACCTCATTGCATCATGATTATCATTTCGATACCATGGCCTGACACCTTTCTACTATGTTCACGGACCTGTAAACTTTTTTTAAAGCATTAGTGCCTTGTAAAATTCACATATGGTAACGTATTTAAGTCCCACAATTTCGAATCACAGAATCGTTTGAGATATGCAATTGGCAAAAACTTTTAAAAATTCCCACTTTACTTCCCTTACAAAATTGGTGACGTTGTTATGTGCTGATGAACCTCCTCACTTGATAATATAAAAGATACATCAACGTGGCTGTTAAGGACATGAATAATAGGACGCGAGTCGCAATATTATTGCAAATAAGCTTATTACAAGATGGATTATGCAATTGTACTATACTACGTGAATATAACCACTTTGGAAACTACTTATCATGTATCTATTCATACTGCGCAACCGGTGTATGTTTCTTTATGAATGGACAACATCATTGGAAACGAAAAATAGCTATTTGATGACTAAACGATACTAAAATTGACGCTTGCTCGAGCTTTTTCGTAGCGATGCAGACATGTCTGCTTGGAACCACTCCTACTAACGATTACAGTTAAATAAAGAACCATATTTTAAAGGTTTTGCCATTTTAACTAAAATTTCAAACCAATGTGAATTTCGTATGTAAAATATACCATTCTGATGCTATCCTCGAAAACGATAGACACCTCTCGGATCTAATACCTATAAATTAAAATCTATTGCTCCTCTACCAACCCTGGCTTGTTAGCTCAATTGGCAAGAGCGCCGTCCTAGTAATACGGAGATTGCCAGTGTGAAAGTAGACTGATAGTTTGCCGGGAGCCACAGTCCGGCCTCCATAGACGATAACGGAATAAAAGCGTGAAACTAATGTTACGTGCCCATTTCTTTCCCTTTGTAGCCGGAGTATGAGTACGGCGGACTATAATTACTTCTACACCTGTTCAAATCCGGCCAAGCGCACATTTTTTAAAAATATTAATGTGCACTGGTCATTTTCAGGAAATATTGTTTTTGTTTCTTAGGAAAGGATTCGCCACCATACCTTAATTCCGAAATTTCGTTTGAACTTGAATCCAACATTTAGACGTAAACGTATTAAAGCGGCACTGTCTGTACACTACCATTAATATCCGGTAACGTTAACAACTCATATTTATGGCTGTAGCATCTATAAAAGGGAAAGTTTCGCTTAAATATTTTTACAGATGAAATGTGAAAAATACAAGCTCAGTGAAACCAAACTCCCAGGTTTGATGGTGCGAGTGGTGAGGTCGAAATTAAGGATCGGTATGTACCCCTTTAAAAGGCCACATTTTTCACTTCTGCCACTTTTATACCTCTTTCATAATAAACTTTCTTATGATACATCTGATCACATTACTATGCATTGATTTTTATTCATTACATCTGTATAAGTATAATTATATTGATAAGTGCATATAATTTTACTGTTGAGCAAACAACAGCAGGCGCGGATCCAGGGAGGGGGCGCGCGCCTCCCGGTAATTCTGCAAATTCTTGCAAAATCAGCCCATTTTGAGCTATTTTGGACCAGTTACAGCCTTTCAGCCCCCCGGTAATTTTGACATTTTTCAAATCCTGGATCCGCCATTGAACAGTGGCCAGACATTCATGCTTGTTCGGCGATTGACTAAAAATTGCTCAGATAAAAATTCAATACAGTCTTGCAGTATGTCCATTATGACCTTGTACAAGAGTCTGCAAAAATGGTTTGATGGTTTCTAGGCAAAGTTAACCTGTTGAATCCAAATCTCGATGATGCAACTTTGAATTCACCCAAATGAGGGTTGATTTTGAATTGTACGTACTCAAGTGTGGTACAGATGTACAAAAGAATTCGGAAAGGTTTGGGTTGATGCCGGTGTGGCAGGAGATATGGTCCACCGGACTCATATTCCACCTATAACGATGAAGAATATGGCACTCGATTCAATTGACATTAGTTTCACGCTTTATTCCGTTGTCGATGGAGCCCGGACTATGACTTCTTTTTTTTTTTTTTTTTTTTAGTGATTTTTTATGTATTTTATTGTTTTCTCACCCTGCGATATTTAAGAAAATTATTTTAAAAATTAATTACAGGACAATGGATGCACCGATTTCGATGATTCTTTCATTAATAATTACGATAATTGAGTATAAATTGAAATTTTACAAACACAATCCATATTTTACATCAAAAGCGCCCTCAATTTTGTCTAAATGTTTCGAGGTCTATAACTCGTTTCGTTAAAATACGCAAACAACCAAAACGAAAACGAACGTAACTAGAGAACGCTACAAGCTATGCACATGAAATTTGGCACACATATTGAGCACATACAGGGCTAGTGAACCATGAAGGCCGATTTTCAAAATTGTGTTCCAAATTCAAATTACGCCATGAAATTATGTGATTGGTCGATTGCCGGTTGCCATGGCAACGGTATCAAAAATCCGGCTTCATGGTTCACTGCGTATTAACCCCGTGCACATGCCACCCAAGTTTCGTCCCAATAGCTTGTTTAGTTATTTAGTTACGTTCGTTCTAGTGTTTAGCCAATCAGAGGCTTTACATGGTTACCATGGCAACCAGAGCAAAAATTGACATGAATTTTAACACTTTGTGACATGGCTACAATATGATGTGTAACATGTATATACCACTATTTAGGAAAATTAAGAAAAATCACTTCAAAGTTCACTGCTTCAGACCCCATACCCCTTTCGTAGAAACTTAGTACAATTTGTGTTGCAATAGATCAAAGTCCATATTGGCAAAAATGCCAGTGGTTTAGTTCTGACATCGTCTTTAGTGCTCTTGACGGTGCTAATATGCAGAAAGCAAACCACACTTCTTCAAGACATTTCCCATCCATGACATCGTTCCATTATACCAGGCCCCTGACAGTGACTCAGCAAATTGGTGACTGCCACAGAGCGCTGCCATTGGACGATAGCGGCAAACTTATTTGATATGATATATATCTGGTATGCCATCTGCCACGTGATCGGACATGGCATACCTGGTTGCTGTGTGCCCACTGCATTATGGGACCGTTGTTATGTCCCTTAGCTGTCGAAGCTCTGCTAATATTCCCAACCGCGGAAGCTCCAAACGGAGTGTGATGAATGAACGTGAAAATCTGATTACGGGAATCGGCAGACAGCCACAGCCAATTCCCATTGATTGTTGTTCCCTGATTATACCGTTCTGCTAGTTCCGATATTTCGTATTTTTCATTCACTTCACGTGGGCTATCGGAACCTCGTGTCACAGCGCATTGCTCTTTCCGGGTTTCCTCTGATTGTACATGCACGACCCCGTGCAGTAATTGGTTGGAATAGATCGCACGACATGTATTATGCATGGTGTGACATCGTTTTTTTTTTTTTTTTTTTTTTGACTTCCGGCGGACCATATATCCCTTTTCACCGTTTAACGAAACTGAGAACAAACAAACTTCTTTACAACATCATTAGATCATATTGAAAAGCGCGCCACTGCTTAATATAATTAACCTTGGTTGGGTCACTTGTATATAGCGCTATTACAAAGCACAGAAAGCTTGGCTCTGGGCCAAATTCTCAAATTTCATTCTCATTTTGCTCATAATAATTTCGTAGAAACTTAGTACAATTTGTGTTGCAATAGATCAAAGTCCTTATTGGCAAAAATGCCAGTGGTTTAGTTCTGACATCGTCTTTAGTGCTCTTGACGGTGCTAATATGCAGAAAGCAAACCACACTTCTTCAAGACATTTCCCATCCATGACATCGTTCCATTATACCGTTCTGCTAGTTCCGATATTCCGTATTTTTCATTCACTTCACGTGGGCTATCGGAACCTCGTGTCACAGCGCATTGCTCTTTCCGGGTTTCCTCTGATTGTACATGCACGACCCCGTGCAGTAATTGGTTGGAATAGATCGCACGACATGTATTATGCATGGTGTGACATCGTAATTTGCACGTTGTGCCTCGCTTTGTTGGTGGTTTGAGGATTCTTTGGCGTGTGTATCGCAATGGAGTAGCGGTGCCCGGCGGCAAAACTAGACTCTTTTATAAATATTTTAAGGTTTTTTTGTTTTCTTTTCTACTAGATTTTCTCCGTAGGTAATTCCACCGATCAAATTGAGATAAATTTGTATCCCAAGGTGGCACAAATGTCTCATTAGGGCCCGACAAAGAAACCTCTATATCATGCACATTATAAAAGTTTGCCAGCAGCAGCACTATTTTTCGGGCGAATCACCGCTAACATACGATGAGTTGTCCTTCAAAATGTTTCTCCAAATTGTAAAGAATACAACCTACCCGAGACATTCTTTTAGGTGGAAAAAACATTGTGGGTGAGTTGTTAAGGTTGCGGAGGGTAGGTATCCATCGCTAGTGTATCCCCTCCCACTGCGGAGAGGGAAATACACAGTACTCTCGATAGCTATATCCTCCGTGACCTTACTTTTGCACAGCATGCCATTGGTAGTCTTAGGCGGTGAAAGAAGGAACGGAAGGTGGGCACCAGCGCTAGAGTATCCCGTCTCTGTTGTCGGAAATCCATCCTATAGTGTCCAGGATATCTTGAATCGTGGAACCTTTGTAATATGCCCAAGAGGGGTGTGAGTGCACACATCATGGCACCTAACCGAGAGCCCACCAAAGGATCGTGTTTTTTCGATGTGCGCTATGGATGGTCGAGGCAACACATATGCTGGATCATATGGAGGAGCCGTGGAGATGAAAAGCTGTTGAGTTTTCCAAAGCCCTTCGGTATGCTTGAGGTACCACTTTAATGCCCCAAGTGAGCAACAAAATTTATCCGACCGTCCCGCAGCTAAGGACAGGTCCGGAAGAATCACTGGGCGTGGCATAAAAGACGTTTTTTGGTTTTTTGCGAGAAAATCCGCCAGTGGCAGGATGGACACACCATTCTTCGACCACCACAAGTGGGCCTCATCAATGGAAAAGGCATGTATTTCGGAACTCCGTCACCAAGAGGCTACTGTATGCCACAAGAAATGCCTTCTTCCTAGAGAGCTCCAGCAGATTAGCCTTGTGGCTTTAATTCCTCAGACACTAAGAACTGGAGCACTAGCGGCAAATCTTACTCCGGAACGAATGAACGAACGGGATGTACCGTAACATGCTCTTTTCAGCACAGATTCGTGAGGAACACTTTACCATCTCTGAACCCCGAATAGCACTCCAAATCGGTGGTACGGTAACACCTGACTGTTTGGACACCCAGGTCAATCGTGAAACATTTTTTTATATGAAATCCCCGATCTGGCCTAACAGGCGCAGGACACAATCGATTTTTGATTGGGCACCATCTATAGAACCGGCGGAGTCAAGATTTGTAAGACTCTCTGTTTACTTCCGCCTCTGCCTGAGGAGCTGAACCTGTTCAAAGTCCCGCGCTGGTGTACGATTTGCGGAAATGCGCCAGACAGGTTGAGAGGTACGGACGCCCTCTACCATATACCGCACTGGGTAGAGAACCTGATGGGGTCCATGACTAGCAGCTCAAGAAGCCGTGGGAACGGCCACACTGATGCTGGCCCATGGGGTTACCCACAAGCGCCAAGAGGACGAGGGACTCTTTGTATAATTAACAACATGTGAAAGCATTGGCAATGATCCCTGACCAATCCACTACCATTGCAACACGGCAGGCCATGGGTTCTTGGCTCCATGAGTAGTAGACGGGGAGACAAACTGCCGGGAGGAAGCCATTCCACCAGTGGCGGATTTAAGAGTCAGCAGTGTCAGCAGCTGCTGACAGGGCCCCCTAAAATATTGCTCTCAGGGCCCTCAGAAACCCCCATAGTCGCATAATAAAATGCGACATTGCATCGCTTTGTGATCGCTAAAGGGCCCCACTTTAAGCTGCTGACGCTATCAGAGCATCTGGCGTTATCAGATCAATGTCCTGATGGATGCCTGCACCACTCTAGGAGTTTGGCTGTCTCCTTTTAGAGACTGGGGCTACTGGACCCCTCCTTGTTGTGGTATGTCACTACCGTCATCTTGTCGCATCAGACCAGGATCACTCTTCCTCTGGTCACGTCAGAGCAACCCAGTGTTTCAGCGCCATAAAAATAGCCCACAGTTCGAGCACATTGATATGGTGGCCGTGGCAAGCTTGAGCGGGAGTCCACTAGATGATTAATTCTGGCATGTTAGCTACAGGTCAATAGGGCCAGTTTGGATTTAAATATATTGGATTGGCGTGTATTTGTGTTATTTGCCAGTGTTATGTGCAAGTCTAATTTGGATGATATTAAAGTTGATTTTTATCTTAAAGTAATGCTTAAATCACAATATTGAGAAAATGACGGCCATTTTTGATCTGACGGCCATATTGGATTATTGTTTGTGAGTAAAATTGAGTAAAAAGCCATTGAAGTTTTTGACTGATATTGAAGTGGATATGCACTTTTAAGTGACTAACTAATGGAATAAAGAAATATCATGTGTTCTATCAGCAGTCCTGTTTAGCCTTGTGTTCAGTGCCAAGCTTCAAGATGGCTTCTGCAACGGCTGTCCTTGGATTAGTATCAATTATCGTTATGATGGCAAACTGTTCATTCTGAGACGGCGTCGGGCTAAAACCAAAGTAGTCGAAGAATCTGCCCGTGACTATATGCTGGTACACATAATGATAAGTAGCAGAACATGGACCTGTTCTCATCTGGCTGTGACAACTTTGGCTTGACCATCAGCACAAAGAAGACTGAAGTCATGTACTAACCTGCTCGTGGGAAGCCATATGTGAAACCATCTATCACTGTTAAAGATCAGAAGCTAACAGCAGTTGACACGTTCACATACTTGGGAAGCACCTTGTCCCGTAATGTGCTCATTGATGATGAAAAGGATTGCAAAAGCCAGTGCTGTTTTTGGCCGTCTGCATGCAAAGGTCTGGGAATGGCCAGGATTCAGATTAGACACCAAACTAATGGTCTACAAGGCTATTGTCTTGCCATCCCTACTTCATAATCGTGAAACTTAGACAGTGTACCAACGCTAATCACTTCCAGTGTACCAACGCTAATCACTTCCATCTGTAGAGCAGGAGCAGAATATCATAGGGTCCTTATTTAGGGAGTTCGTTCATGCCGGACTACATCTAAGGTTTGCCACCTTTAGAAGTTAGTATGGACCCTCTACATCAATGCAAGGTAGTTAGTGGTGTCAAATTGTGGTATCACTTTTTCAATAGGGGCCAATTTAAGTTTACACAGGGGTCAAACTTTTAAATTACTCCAATCATGTTGAAATATGTGCCATATTGTGCGTCTAGTCACAAGGATTCAAAAAATGTATAGTTTATACCATCTATGACCATTGATTTTAGAGTTATTGGGTAAAAATGGCTAAAAGTGCAAAAAAGGTCAAACTCAATTTGTACAGGGGTCAACAATGAAAGTTACTCTGATTATATTTTAAATGCTTGCAAATTATTGTCTGCGGAATGAGGACTCCCAAAAAAGTATAGTTTTGATTATGTTAAATGTTTACTTACCGAAATAAAGGTCAAAGAAGGTCAATGCCAATTGGATTATGTTGCCCCATGACCTATTTTGTCACATATCATGATAACACACATTAAGCTAGATGAACAATTTGTTTCATTTTTTACCAAAAATTGGAGCAACTTCTGATTTTGACCCCTGTACAAATGGAAATTGACCTTTTTTGCACTTTTAGCCATTTTTACTCAATAACTCTAAAACCAATGGTCATAGATTGTGCAAACTATACACTTTTTGAATTTATGACTAGACTGAACAATATGGCATACATTTCAACATGATTGGAGTAATTCAAGTTTGGCCCCTGTGTAAACTTAATTGACCCTTTGAAAAGTGACACCACAATTTTGACACCACTAACATCTTGCATTGATGTAAGGGTCCATACTAACTACCAAAGGTGTCAAAGCTGAGATGTAGTGGGACATGAACGATGCGTTTGACCCAAGTCCCTTGCTCCCACTCTACTGAACTGTCTGAGAAGTATACTGACCGTCAAATGGCAGGGCAAAAGTCTCGCAGATACCTAAGTCCAGCACTCGTGCTGGTATGTCAAGTACCTGCACCATCTTGAAGAAATTACAGCTTGGATAGGCTGGTGCGTTGACCAGAAAAAAGAATGCCTCACTATCATCTCCCCGTGAAAATCTTCTATGGCGAACTGAAGACTGAATCGTGGTGGACAGAAGAAGCGTTTGAAAGATACACTCAAGGCTTCTCAGTCAGAGCTTCAGCAAATACGTAACGGTTGGGAAAGCCTAGCCTTAGATCGCCCCCACTGCGTAGCCTTGTCACAGATGGTGCGAACCATCAGAATTTCACAATCAGCAGCGGAGGCTGAAAGGCATAAGCGCATGTCCAGAATCAAGTCCATACCCGGGGGCCACTTGTATTCAAAAGTGTATATGATCGTGAACAAGAAAACGCGTAAAAAGGGTTTTTTTTCGACGGCGATTCAGCTCGCGTACATTGATCGGTTATAAAACCATCAAAATATTGAAAAAGGGTATGTTTTTTCTTAACCCTGAAATTGGGATGTACGTATTTAGGGTATGAGAAAATACTGTAAATGGAAGTAGCAAAATAATAAATCAAGTGTCTATTAACGAACAATTCAATTGTCTTACTTGTTTAGGGGTCAAGCAAACAACAGGCAAAGTACTTGTTTAGGTATTTGTTTAGTCGGGTAGAAGATACTTGTTGAGGGCACATTTTGTAAGTCCATGTTTCACGCATCAAATCCGCCTTTGAACACAAGTGGCTCCGTGAGTAATAGCATTGGCAGTATCCTTCCATCGAATGTCTCCTGGGTGTCACAGACTTTCTCATGCCAATTGTTCTCCCCCAGCCCCGTGCGCACCCACAAAACTTAAAGCGGCCTGGACATTTTCACAAAATATGAATTTCTTAATTTGCTCCTCCAAATGATAGTCTAGGCCATTTTGGAAGAACAGAGATATATTTTACCCATAAAAATAACATACCCAACAGATAGGGACATTGATATGATTATAAAGACTCCAGGTAATTTGTAGGCCAACTTTTTAATTTTTCCATAACTTTAATCAACAAATGTGTATATTCTTAATTTTCTTGTCAGGGTCATTCTTCATCACTGATGGACGAACGAAGAAAAATGTGGCTTCGCGTCGCGTCGAGTGGCCGTGTCGAAGACCACTAGTTTTGCCACTCTACCCCATTGACCGTATGCCTACATTCTTAATATCGCTTGGAAGCAATTAAGGTACCCTTGTTGTCTTGTCTCAGTATTGACCCCCGATTTGCGATAAATTCAATGCGGAAATTAAAAATTTGGTTTTAAAAATGGGAATTTTTTTGTTATTTAGCTACCAAACCTCATACAAATGTTAAAAAATCCCGATTTCAACCCTGAAAGATCCCCGACTTTAATGATTTCTCATCGACATATCGCCAATTTAAAGAGATTGAAAACCATGGCCGTGTGTATCCCCGCTTGCTTTTATCTGCCTCAACCTATAGGTGTCCTGTCACCTCCGAATGTTGCACGCATGGACTCGTAAACACTTTGCCATAAATTTACCCTATTCCTTTACCACTGAGATGCATCATAAAATATTCTACCCGATTCAGCGGTTTTTTCACTCATCCGGGGAGTCGTCCGAGTTTCTGCTACACCCAACGCCGCAACGTGATATAGATCTAATATTATGTAGGGGAGTCACTGTTCCAGGACCTCATTTGCCAATTCAAAGATAGCTGTCCCAAGGAGTGTTCCATAGAGCATGGTTGTTTGAACTTCAATGCATTATGTTTACACTGCGCTGTTCATTCAATCCTCTCGGAGTACTTTAAAAATGAAGGATGTGAGAATGTGTCGCTAAATATGGGCTCCTATTTCCAGCCCGTTGGTTATCAAAATTGGTTTAAAATCCTCAAATTCGTCAAATGGACTGATATGCTGCAGAAATAGAGGAAAGCTTGCACAATGGTTAAAACGTTATCCAAAATTTGGCATAGTGGATAGAATGGTTCCTGTTCATGTGTAGTAGAAATAAGGGGAACTTAATTTGATTAATATATGGTCCTTGACAATAACGTACATAAATGCTTTGCCACTAAGAGCTCGTGGCCCCAATCCAAGTTTGTGGGGGAAGCTATGAACTGCCACTCCGCAAAAGTGATACTTAAAAATTAAACACATGAGACGACGGAATTAAAGTTGGAAATGGAGTAATAGAAAATCATGCACACAACACTCCTTTTAACTCACAAAGTGCTCCATTATTCTCCCAAAACAGAAATGTCTATTAATAAAATCAGAATATTTTTGAATTAGTTTAAAGGCAATGTTTAGAAAATGTAATCATGATGTGTTTAGTTTTTAGTACGCACTGTAAAACAGTGATAAGAAATTAAACATCATTCTAAACACTACTAATTTTGCAACATTTTTAAATAGCTATAGACACTTTTTCTAAACATGTTTAATATCCAAACACCTTATATCTATAAACATGCTTAAAATATAAACATGTTTGGCATTTTGTCGGTAGGTGTTTAGCCATTTGATGTCAACTGTTTAGAGTTTTCACATGTTTGATACCTCTATTATGCACCACGTTTCTAAACAATGTGTCGTCACGGTGTGGTTACTACAAAACAAAGGCAAGAAACGAGTTTATAGGAGATCATCACGCTACGCTTTGCTTATTGTTCTCGCTGGGTTGATGGGAGCGGCCATGTTGCCAACAAATAAAGCAGGTGTTTGATGGAATGTTAGAATTTTAGCGGATTATATAGTGTGTCTCACAAAATTTAAATGTCACTGTATTCTAAGTTTTTAAAAGCGGGACTAATGTCAACCGAAACGCTTTTCAGCATGTAATGCTCGCGTAGCGCCATTCATATTATAGAGTCTCTCAATGCCACATGCCATACAAATACTTGAAATTCCCCGCGTAAAATCAATTGAAACTTTCAATGCGTACCTTGGAATGATAATATTTTGCTCTCTGGCCAGCTGAACGATGACGTGGGACAGGTCACAAACAAACCCCTCTATTGAAGCCTGTATAGCAGATTCTAGGGACAAGTCACCGACGCTAGTCACCGATGGCAATTCGCGCATGTGTAGTACATTCGGGTGACTGACCTAAGAATACACACAACCGAATGGAGTAAATATGTGTGTACATTGTACGTGTCATGCAAACCATGCTTGACCGCGCCCACTAACACGGTTCCGCGCATATAATTATGACAGCAATCAATACTCACATTGCATTTCCCAGTTCAAACTTGGTTAGGTGGGACTTCAATTGGCTGTACTCTTCATTTGGATACTGTGGTAAATCTTTACATCCGAAGTAAGGAGGCCTACTCGTTATTTGTATTGAGGCCATTTGTGAAGTAGTTATTTCTTTATTGGAATATAATCACTGCAGACGTGCTTCGATTCAAAGGCATACAAACCTATTAGACATGTTAGATACTCAAAAGTAAATTACTTTGTTTTGACAATCATCATGGCACAAACTATAGACATGACGTAGCAATGGCCGCGAGATGGCCGAAACGTCACTATGGCCGTGAGATTATTGGTAACAGCGATGCGCCCATCAGTTACCGATTTCATTTTTGTCTTCTAATTAGCTAATTAATTTTTGTAATATCATCAATGTTGAGAATCGTTTCATCATAATTTATCACATATGTAAACTTAAAATTAGCGTGTTTATGTCCCTTTAATCTATGATTTTTTGGTAGAGCCCATGGCGGTTTGTCCATTATTTTGAGAACACAAAAATTGCTTCGAATTTTATAACTTCAGTTTCACATATCAGTCGGATCACGGACTTAAGATATTCCCGTAACACGGACGCACGTCGTCATTGCATCTTAAGACTTGAAGGAAGTGCCTTCTGATTTTGCTAGCTTTTGCTGGGTTCCGTGAATAAAACAAACAAAACGGCATACTTGTTCATCAGAATGTGGACTTTTCATTGACTACAGGCTACGGAACGCAAAAGACACCTAATTTCCCGAGATATTCGTGAGCAGGTAACAGTGTCAATTTCAGCCGACTTTCGACAAAGAAGGCAAAATAACAAAGCGTATTTGCACAGCCTGAATTTGTACAAACTCGTAGGTAACGCGACCAAAAGAAAAAAAAGTTGCTCGAGATATTTGGTTAAATCTATTACACGTAAAAGAAAACTTGTAAACTAAAATAACGCGTGCAGTTATCGATAACTTCAAGGACTGAAACTGATCATTCTAGTAGGCTTAAATTCGCTTTGTCTTCTTAAAATGTTTCACTCTGTCTGGCGTGCAAGCTTGCATCGCTGGAGTTCTCGTATCATGCTTATATTTTCTCACACTGTACGGCTTGTTTTTTCGTTTTTTATACGTTAATCTTAACTGGGAATTAAACAAATTAAATCAAGCTTGTTAAATGAACAAAACTACACTGTAAATAGTCAGCTGACAGTTTTAAATCTTTCCTTAAAGGCTGACTCAGAGATTTCCCGAGAAGGCCCCCTCAATTTTCAAACAATTTTTTTTTGCATATACACACAATGCTTGTCCATATCCCTAACGTGCCTAGACGATAATCTGACGATTACCGCAAAAAGGGAGCTAGCGTTATTTGTTCTTGTAAGATCAATGGCCAATTTCCCACAACTCAAGGCAGGGAACCGCTCCGTGATTTTTGTCAAAAAGTGCAATTTGGGATAATCTAGTCACTGTGTGAAATAGCTAAGCTCAAATCGAACTTCCTCGTATAGAAAATCACAACTTCATTATAAAATTCCGGATCCGGCATTTTCGTATTCTATGGTACCTTTATACTACATATAAATGTTTACGGCATGAAAACTAAAAATCTAATTCATCTCAAACTTTGGAATTGATCATTTTAGTTTCGAGTTTTTCTCTCACAGTGATTAACTCTGTGCAAATAGTGCGAGAACCCACAAGGTACCTTCCTCAGTGGGACCACAACAGGTATTGTGTACGTAAAAAGGCACCTCTGCATGGGTACCTTTAAATGAGAAAATATTTTAGCAAACGATATTTGACACAAAACCGACCTTACTGACGGCTTCAAATCACAATACCTGGTGGTCGCCGGTTTCAACTGGAAAGAACCGGGTTCTAAACATTGAAACGGTTTAACCGCCATTAACCGCCGATCAACTGACGGTTGACCAGGCCCGTACGCAGGATTCATTTGGGGGGGGGGGTGCGGAACCTCGAAAAAGTGGACCTTTTTTTGGTAAAAGTGGACTTAACCCCCCCTAAAAATGGTCCTTTTTTGGACTTTTGAACATCTGATCACCAAAATGTGGACTTTCTTGTTGAAATTTCTTTAAATTTTGGACCTTTTTATGCAAAAAAATCAGCAAAAAGTGGACCTTTTGCCCCTTTTGTGGAATTTTTTTGGGGGGGGGGGTGCGGCCGCACCCCCGCACCCCCTGCGTACGGGCCTGCGGTTGACTTAAGGTCCGTTCAGACTTCCACTGCAGTGCGTTGCATTGCCTGGATAGCAGTCTCTACCCATACTGTAATACTGCAACAATTAAATTCGTTTTAACTTGCATTGCAGTGGGTTGCATCAAGTTGCAACAGAAAGTGATCGATATGCATTGCATTGGAAGTATGAACGGACCTTTATTGTCGGATTTAAATATATATCGTCGTGTGAGTGCATTACACTGCAACTCGGAAGATGAGTTAGGATAGAAGGTGAATGGCTGGTACTAAGAGCTCAGCAGTCATGGGATGAAGATAAGTACCAAGAAGACTGAAGTCATGTTAGTGTCAGCACTGGGTACTAACCAGTAGGTTGAGATAGAAGTAGGTGGGAAGGTACTGAAGCATATTGATACTTTCAAGTATCTGTGAAGTTGGATTGAGAAGAGTGGGAGATGCAGGCTTGATTACAGAGTGCCAGTGGTGCTTGGCAAACGGTGCGTGGAGTAGCCATGGACAAGTGTATGCCCTTGAAACTTAAGAGCCTCATTTATAAGTCCAATGTGAGATCAACATTACTATATGTGCTGAAGCCATGGCCAGTGAAAGAGGAAAAGAAGCCCACAAGCAGATTGGTGACAGCAAGAGAGGAAGTATCTCAGAGCTTAATTGAGGTGTCTCCCCGGTTTGACCAATGAGAAATGTGGATCGGCAGGCAGGATGTGAGTGTAATAGGAATCGGGGAGAAAGTGCAAGAGTCCCGTCTGAGATCTGTATGGTAATGTACAGAGGATGGATGATCAGAGTTTGGTAAGATGGGCAATGGAGATGAAGGTGGATTGGAAGATAGAAAGAAAGGTTAAAGTCTTCGAGTACAGCTAGTAAGAAGAGAGCAGTAGTCATCGAGTTAGAATCAGCATTAGATACGCTCATGAAGAGCAAGAAAGAGAGACTAGGAGAGAAAGACGAAGCTCAAGATAGAGCTAGAAGAATGATAGCAGAGAGCAGTAATGAGCAGAAAGAAGTCAAAGAGAAAGAGATGATATAAGAAGAAGAGACAGAGAGACGACAGAGAAGTAGAGAGATAGTAAGCAGTCAGAGAAAAAGATAGAGAGAGAAAAGAGATAGGAAGAAGCCGAGAGAAGAAAAGAAGAGCAGAAAGAGGAGAAGAAGAAACAAGAGAAGAGAAGAGAGAGTAAGAAGAGAGCAGACGAGTGGAAGACAAAGAAGAGAGATGGAAGGACAACATTAAAGAGATTGAAAAACAGATAGACCAGAGTGGGGCCAAAGATAGGAAAGCATGGCGTGTTATGACGAGGTAGAGGTAATGGATAAGGGTTTGAAGAAGAGTAGGCGAGTGCAGCAAGGTCCTAAGTACAATAGCTTTAATTGGAACATATGGTGTTGACATGTTGGTAGGATAACTCTCCCCCCCCCCCTTAAAAAACCAACCCCCACCCCCCAATTTTCTTCCTTGAGTCAGTGGCTCTTGAAATGGTTCTCACAGGCGACTGTGTCCGCCTGAAGAACCATTGTCAAGAGCCCCACTGATATCAAAGCCTTGGTATAATAAGTAAGTTTGGACTGAATTTCTACAAAGTGGCACGTCTTCTTGCACTCAATAATTGGGGCATGTGGCGCATTTAAGGTAGATCATTAGAGTCTTATAAAGTCTAGAAGATTCATAATCTGCCCGGGGAATCTGCCCTCCTAAACTACAGTAAAATGGATGGCTATACCCACAAAAGTAGACACTTTCACTCAAGCTTCTATAGTTGTATCCCCCATAGCACTCATTGAAAAATTCTAGGATCTTATATTCGCTCTCTTCTATTTATTTTTATTCAAAATTTAGTTATTACGTTATTGGAAATCGAAGAATATCCGCCCCTACAAGTTCCCCACAATATATCCATTAGCAAGGATCTCGTTGTAATGATCAGTATATGTCAAAAAGGTTAACCCACAATGTGGCATAATCTAAACGAACTTATTAGGTAATTTTTAACGTTTGTTTTCAACTAACTTTAACTGTATACACTAGGTGAGCTCAGTAAACTTACATGATTTTAAAAAGCAAACCTTCAAGCAATTATTGATGATAGATAACATTCGGAAGAAATCGTGGTATCATTGCCCATGAGCGAAGAATCCTCCAGGCTTCGATTTAATCATTTTAAACAATAGAACAGAAAAGGTCATCACTTCTTAAACCACAAGTCGTCTGGCCTTTCAGTATGACGTCAAATTATTTCGCTCGTGTTTTTATGACGTCAGTCTGGGCAAGAAATAAGTATTTAGTTATTGTCTCTGCATAGTTGACCGTAATTATTTTTTCTGCAGTACAGGCATATCAAAGTCGTCGGTTGCCCGCAAAAACGTAAGCTCAGGGATAAATATGCCGTATGGTACTCCTATATAGCGAGATTGTATTTGGCGAGTTTTAAAGGAATTTCGAGTTAAATGCCGGTAAAAAGTTATGAATAATGTGTTAAAGATAATATGTTTTAAATAACGATTCAGCAATTGTTGAACAATATTGCTGCGGTGCTTACAACAACCGAACAGCTTGCAGCCAACTTAGGTATATTGTAAGACGGCACAGGCCAACCATGTAATTAATCCTCCAAGGTCCTCTGTCTCCTCCGACGGGGGTGGGGAAACATAAAAAAACGTGTATACGCAATCCATCCGGCCACATGGGCGTTAAAGACACTAACAGTGATTGGAAAAATATTGAAATTTGCAAGGAATGCTCAAAGTGAATGATACGTCTGGAGAATTCTCATAAGTACCCTTTTCCAACTGACGAATTGAAGAAAGGAAGAAAGAAAACGGCAGTGTTCCAAAATACGATTCCCCATTCAATTACGTGTTGTAGTAAGTGTCCGAACGACCAGTAATGACTAAACTTTCCGATTCTGTCCTTATTTGAGGTTGCTTCTGCCTATCACTTGCAGGGGGTATTAGGATACCTGTACTTGTTACATACATTCAAACTCTGATTTTGATGATTTTTTCGATTTCTGATTGAAATCACTGATAGTGTCTTTAATCTTATTGATTAGTAGTAGTATTAAAATTATAAGATAAAGTGACCAAAACTCCGCATTTCACTTTGTTGTGTAGGACTCCAAAACGTCTAACGGCTGTGAGCCCAAATTACTCCAGGCATGGGAATTTCGTATCTGTACGTGCCACCCTATAGGCCGTCCTGTTTTTTAGCATGTGTTGGTGTGGCGTTCGGTTGGTCAAAATGAGTTGTCGGTTTTCATATTGATGTAATATTTTACAAACCTCTGATTCGTACGGGTTTACCCGGTATATCCCTTAGGGTTAAATATCACAAGGTACTCTTAAACATTGGACTGGCTGGAAATGAGTGCGTTCAGTTGTAATAAGTGGGCGTGAGTGGCGAAGTAACTTAGTATACCATGATCATGAACAGACGAATTATAATATACAGCATTTCACTTTTTAGACAAGAAGAGAAGCAGTTACGTAGGTTTGAAGATCCGACATTTCTCCGCGCTTTTTTGTGCGTGTTTAAAACTTTTTTATCCTATACGACCCTATTGCAGTACGACGTCAACTGGCGTTAAAATAAACTCTCCCTGCCCTAGGGTAGTAATACCGAAGAGTACAATAGCATCACCTGTAAAACTTGAGCATCTGTGGAATGCAATAACAGGTGGATGTATTGTAGTCATAGAATGTGGCGGTCTTGCCCATCTCTCATCCAGGTCACATTCCGTTGCTGTTAATGTCATCTTTCACCACCTCTTTTGCCTGCCTGCTCATTTTCCCTTCTCTGGTTGCCAATCTCTCATTCTTGTTGTCCGGTCTGGCAATGTTCCCTGCCCATCTCCATTTTGATTGTTTTACCACTTATAAATATAGTGACTCCTGTGTTCTTTCTGTAGTAGTTTCATTTGTCTTTGTCCCGAAGGGAGGATTAGGGTTCATGCTTGTGGGGCTAATTGTAGTTTACCCTCCAATCCCTTGTGTTGACTGTGTTTCTGAACCATGTTATTGTGTGTAGGACGCATGATTAATAAATTTCTTTCTCAGGACATAGTATATCGTTGTGCAGAAGATTTCTTTATACCTTCCAAAATAGTGCAACCTGCTTTTATCCTTCTCATAATCTTCATTGTACAATCCTCTAATTCAGTGTTGGCTCTGATATATTAAATACATCACTCTTTCAATTCTTGTCTTCTATAATGATGCTGTCGTCTTTTTTTAAGTTTGCCATATATTTTGTTTGTCATTTATCATTCAAGCATCACCTCTTGCTTTCTTTTTCGATCAGTGAATTGTTTTCCATGTGCGTGACTGTTTAATGAGGGCAACATCGTATGTAAATCGGAGGTCTGTTAACGACTTGCACATTCCGTTAATTCCGCTTCTTGCAGGGGTTAGCTTTGAGATTGCCCCATAGCTGCTGTGTAAATAATTTTTGGTGACAGCAGTATCGCCTAACTTAACCAACCCGAGATATGTTCACAATGCTAGACCTCACTCTCTAGGGGATTTTTGATGTTGATGTATAAGTCTTCCAGAATGCAGAAAAACCATGATATCATTTATTATGCCCCTTTCATCGTAATGCTTTAAATATTTAAGGTTCTTTGAATCAAATGATTTTCATAGTCGATGAATTCAATGCACAAATCCACTTGATATTCATTCGCCTTTTCAATGAAGTTGATTCGTTGGCAACGTAAGTGGTCCTGGTTGAGAAACCTCTCTGAAACCCTGCCTGTTCTTTGGTTGTTGTGTTCATCTAATCCATGTTTAGTCTTGTTCTGGATCATCCTTGTTAAAATTTTTGTAAAGATGCCAGAGTAGGGCTGCTGGGTCTGTAATTTTTAAGTCTGCTTGTGCTTTTCTGTGCTGCAAGAAAATGATCTTGGCGTCTTCCAAGAGTGTGGAACATTGTTTTCTGGTAGTATTCCGGGTGAATAGTTTTACTAATTGCTTCCCATGACATCTTTTGGTATCCCATCTACTTCCTGTGTCTTGCACGTCGTCATTCCTTAATGACAGACGCAACGCAAGGGAAGGGTGTGATAAATGACAGATTTCTACTGGTTTGTATTTTTCGTATGTAGATCTTGATAGAAATCGGAGGAAATTTGAAGACTTGCTCTCTGTTTAATGTAAAACTGTTCTCTTTTTTTCTTCGTAATTTATGGATCCTGCTTTTCTATCGGTTTAGTTTATTCATCTCTTTTGGGCCCTTTCCTCTTCCTAATATGTGATGAATTTGTTGCTCTCTTCTCCTCCTATTTCTCGGTCTTCTCCTGTACCTGGTGTTTTTTCAAATTCTGTATATTCTATTTCTTTCTGGCCGATTTGTTTTTTTTTCCTTTAGTTTTCCGCTTTGAGTTAACTCCTTCAATATCAATGTCTTGTGGTGCTGCAGCTGTTGCCTCCTCCGAGGCAATCTTTGTTACCCTGCTGCACTCAGGGGCGTCCGCAGACCATTTTTAAATGGGGAAGGGTGTTGGCGGTAAAACTGTCCATTTGCCGAAACAATTTTAAACATGTTGCCGACAAATTATGTCAATGGGGTGTCACACTCGCACACCCCAATATCATATATATATATTCGATCGATTGCAACTCGTCTGTATTTAAACTCTCAGTATTCAACTTAGCACCAAACCACTCTCCACGCACCAGGCATAATAGCTAGCATTGCCAAAAAAGGGTCAAATCAATTTTATTCAAAGGCCCGCAGAGTGGATAGAGTGTCATCATTTGAAATGTGGTCTTTAAAGTGATATAGACTAGTAAATCAGATCAGTTCAATTGAATAAATAGAGATCATATTTTGTGTAAATAGAATAGCAGTAACGTTTACTTCGCGCCTGAATTTATTTGAAGAGTAACGCGATATAATATTCTCTCTCCCTGGCTGCAATGCCCTGCGCAGGCCTGCGTGAAAACGTTGTGCGTAGATTTATCACGTTGGACAAAGTGAGTTGGGGATGAATTCATATAAAAGTATGAACAATATCAGAATTATTTAAAACATATTTGCTTCAAAGGTTTCTACATATTTTTTGATTTTCTATAAATTGCAAGCCAAATGGAAGCTTAATATCTTAATATTGATGGCAATATTTTTTTCTGGATTTCAATGCTAGATAAGATCAACAAAATTGAATTTGAAATATGAATCTCTCATTCGATCACCGTTTAGACTTTTAGAAGTTTACATTTTTGTCAAGTGCCAGAAGTCATGGGACACTGACACATTTTATAAGACCAACACAAGAGTTACAACATTAAAGACACTAGCAGTGATTTGAAAAATATTTGAAATTTTCAGAATAGCTTCAAAGTGAAGGATAATCGTAAAATTCTCATAAGTTACCTGTTCTAGCTGTAAATTGACAGAAAAGAAGAAAACGGCAGCTGTTTCCAAGATACACTATTCTCCAGTTCAATTACGTGTATGTATAAGTGGTCCTCGGGACAGTAATGACTAAAATCTATCTCCGATTCTGTCCTTAGTAGGTTTGTCTTCTGTCTTACCTCCATTTTGCAGGGTTATGTTAGGATCCCTGTACTTGTTGCATACGCAAAAATCTGATTTTGATGATTTTTTCTATTGCTGCTTTAGCAAATCACGGAGAGTGTCTTTATTTGTACCCCACCATACAAAAAACTGGCCTTGGGCAAATTTTAGGCATCCTCTTTTGCTCTTTTCAAACCTCACAATGAGAGCTAGTTCAGGATCTACGCACTCACCGTGACAAATTACTAAGAAAATAAAGAATTAAACCAAAGTAGCCGAAGCATAAGTGCAGTGGTTTTATTAAACATTAACTTTGTTCATTAAGAACATAATACCTATTATTGTGGAACAGTAGTTATTGGACTTTGATTAGATTCTGTAACGCCCACTCCTCAACATTTAAACAATTTTCAATTCAAAAACCTTTAGCCTTTAAAAAGAGTTGTCTTAAAAGCTCATGTCGTCACTTCCAACAATATGAACGAAAATTTATATACCCATATGTTTTCTAACTGGCCTTGGCAGTGGATTTAAATTTGAATAAAACCTTAATACTTACCAATTATTGTTTTAAAAGAAAGTGATTAAAAGATGGCAAGCTTTCGTGGTTCATTTGTCCATTTCAAATGAACCATGGAGAGAAAGAGGGTAAACGTTTTCAGATAGAAAGTCCCATCGTATGCAAATGAGGTATTACAATTGATTCGTCTTGCGCAGGAGTATGATGTTGTGCAGTTAGCGCTTGGACGGAATAAATGGCATACCTCATTTGATACTTTGGGGACCTCTAGAGCCCTTACGTACATAGAGGAAAAGGACTACCAACCTGACGATCACGGCAGGGGTATCGGTATTGTGTTGTTAGATCTAGCCTGCACTTTCCCGTTAAACACAAGGCAGGGGTCCGTCCCGTGATTTTTTGACATTTAGGGGCGTCTATGGGCTGAAAGTTTCTGGTCCTAGGCGATATTCTTGACCACGGGTGAAAAATGCGTCTTACCCATGATACTTAGCGGTTCGGATCTGAGTCAAATATTAGCATGCTCACATAATCATTGCGCCTCAAGGCACACAAACCACCTACTTAGCCTACAACAAAATAGACCAACACACACACAACGTCAAGTATGTAAATGCGCACAAAAGCCAACATGTCAACATATTTGACCGATATGAAGGTCTCAACAACCAATTTCTTCATGGAAGTACCAGTGAAGTACCTGTTATGTAGCTGTGGAGTACCCACCTGCATGGGTACCACATCGCCGGCCGCAAAGGTGTGGGTAATCATCCAATTATAGGTACACAGGCAGTACCTTAACCACTAGTCACACAATGGGGGAGTACCCCGTCCAGGTACTCCCATGCAAATGAGCTCTTAGTTCTGTGAGTAATCTTATCCATTATTTAACATTTAATTACTGTGTTGTATATATATTTTTTTTTATAGAAATTGTCATATATAGGGGTTTTTGGTGATGCTGAACTCAAATATTGATGTTACAAAGTTTGAAAATGATCAGAAAAAGATAAAAATAATAATGCCTTTTTTTAACGTCATCTATGGACCAAAGTGTTGCCTACTAGGCAGCTGGTAGAAGAATACCTGTGAAGGTACCCCCAGTAGCTGCAGAGAGAGTACTTCACTGCTGGTAGCCTACATGTGTACCTGTCAGTCACCTAGCAGGCAATGGCAGAGTACACTATGCGATGAGTATACTGCAAAGTAAACATAGCTATCGTACAGCTAGTGGCTATACGGTACTTTACAAGTACTTAGCTGTAGGTCCTTCGGCAATAATGCATCAAGAGGGGGACCCAATCCCAAACTCCAGAACCAAACCCACATCCTGAAATAGAAACAAAATGATTAGGAATATTTACAAAACATATCTGTTCTCCTTGAGATTCTTTGGTCGATGCAAAACAAAAGAAGTGGTTTGGTGAGGACAGAAAGGGCGAGTAGTTTTAACAGAAATCAGCAGGAGGGGAGTGAACGTCATACAACAGGCATATACATGAATCAGTGGGAAGGCTTTCAAAAAAAGGAGTTTATTTGCCTCCAACAGGGTTGTCAATGTTCACGTTGAACCGGCTTAAATGAGGTTCTGGTGGACTATTTTTATTCCCTGTGGTCTTTTCTGAATATGCTGAGCCTGTTCCTATTTTGGATGTATAGTTGGAACATCTTAATGGAGCTTGAATATTTACTTCTTACAATTCTTTAACGAACGGATCAGTTGACATATGGTGCCAAAACTGGAAATAATGTTTGTCATGTGGGGTTTCATCCACTTTGCAGGAAAACTAAATTTTAACTAGACACCCACTTCTTCACAACTTTAAAATATTTCTCAGAAATGTCTCCAGTTGGTTTCCTTTAAATTTAATGGCGTCAGATATAGGCGACTGGTGTTACAAAGGTAACCATAAATGGGTTCAGAAATCATTACAAGGAAGAAAGTGTGAGATACCATGGCCGCGTTTGCGTGACTCAATTTTCAACCGTAGGAAATAGTCTTTTATTGACCGCATGAAAAATTAGAAAGCTGGTTGGCTTTTGAATAAAAGTTAAAAACGTTAGCTGATGTTATGAATAATTTAGCCCAGAAAAAGGAAACGTATTTTGGAGTGTGCCAAGCACGCAGCATTTTTAGTGACGTGTCTAAAGGACGTTCTCAAAAATGTACTTTAATAGGGTATTTAGGCTGTTATCTCTCACACCTCACTTCACTTCTGCTACGTTCTTGCATCCACTGTTGGATGTAGCTCTCTTTAATTAAGTAACAAACACAACACAAAAGTTAGTCCCCCTCTAAACAACTGCTCCTAATTTCTTACGTAGGAACATTGTCAACGTCATGATTGGTTAATAGAATTTCAATGATTGTTAGGTAACTGTTGTGTGAAAATTAGAGACATCAGTTACTTCACGGCTGACTGAGCGCAAATCAAAGACAAAAAGAGGCATCTTCAAAAGTCATAAAAGCGATATAATTACTTCAGTTGATTGACAAAGAGTGAACTTAAAAGTTGAGTACTGTGCAGCTATGTTTATATCCAACAGACTTTTAGTGAAATCTTGACATTACTTTCTTATGGCACTTATTCAGATCGTCTGAAATTTGAATGCTAATTGGTATATCGAGGAAATTCTTCATCCACATGTTGTATCATATGTCATATGCTGCTACCTATGGTAATGCCTTTGTCTTCTTGGACGACAACGCTAATCCATGCAGAGGAAGGCAGACCAACACACTCTTGGCATGTGAGAACATCCGACGAATGGTATGGCCTACAAATTTGGCAGACCTCAATCCCTCGAGCTTTTACAGGAGGAATGGGCTGCTATCCCTCAGCAGCGCCTGACCAGACTCATACCATGTGTTACCGATGTCAAGTGGTCCTTTGATGAGTGTGGGGGCACGCACATAACTGAACAGTACTCAACTTAAGCTGTTTGTGAATCAACTGAAGTAATGATATCACTTTGTGAATTTTGAAAATGCATTTTTTTGCCTTTAATCTGCGCTCAGTCAACCGTGAAGTAAGGGATGTCTGTATTTTTTCACACAACAGTTATCTAACAATCATGGAAATATTATTAACTTGGCATGACTTTGGCAATCGTTTTAAGTAGGAAAATAAGGAGCGGTGGTTTAGAGGGGAAATTACTTTTTCTGTTGTGTTGTGATCTTCTGTGATCTTTGCGGCGTTCTCAGTGGGGGAATGTCCTCAACCGGCTAGAAATATCCGGATGAAATTTAAAAAAAAAATGGAATTTTAAATCTCGATTTTTAGGGATTGACTCCAAATTTTTGCCCAAATCGGGGCCAAATCAAAGTAAACTGGCCTAATTTTCGCGCTTTGAGCGCAATTCATCCCGTTAAGCGCTTGCTGGAGTAGGTCTTCGGAATGACTTGGGAATTTTGCTCTCCCTCCGTACGCCACTCTCTCTTGTCTAGATAAAATGTTAAATCGTCTTGCCACCTTCATCTTTGCCTTCCTCTTCTCCTATTTCTTGTTCTTTGTTTGCCATTCTATCACTCTCCAGTGGTTGTCTTGTCTTCTTGCAACACGCCCGGGTGCCTGGTCATATCCATTTGCTGTCTTTAATTTTCTCCAGTATGTTATTGACTTATTTTGTTCTGTTATCTCTAAATAAAATAAAATATCACACCATACGAATTAAGTAACATACACTAACTTACAAGTTACGTTACTATGGAAACACTTGCCCACTCAGAACAATCTGAACATTTATGAAAATTCGATTATTATTATCATTATATTGATTCAAAACTCAACCACCGGCTTCCGACCGGTTCTTTCTGGCTGGAACCGCTTTATATTGTTCTAAAGACAATGAAAAACGTTTGAATCGCCGTGAACCGCCGGTCAATCGAAATTAAGAATAGCACTGATATAAAAGAACATTTGTAAATTATAGTCAGGTGGAAGTATGTGCAACCAGAAGGGTGGAAATGGAGTACAGAATTTTCTATCGATAGATTTTCAGACCAGGAGCTCAGAGAGTTTATTCAGCTGAAAAGGTGCAAAAGATGTTATGGTCTGTTTATGTTAGTAACAGGTAAAGATTCAATACTCCGTATTGCTGCTGGGTCACATCCTGTGCAAAAAAAATAATAAGAGGGAAATAAGGTAATAGGCCTACAGGGGTCAAATATTTAAAATGATCCAATCATGTCCAAATACATCTCAAAATTTCTGGATAGCATCAGGGAACAAAAAAGTCAATGGTCATAATGTCTTCAAATTGTTTCGTTTATACCAAGATGCAGGGGAAAATGTGGTATGGAGGTCGAAGGTCACAAAATCAGCTGTATAGAGGTCAAGTTCTCAAAATACTCTGAAGTAAAATTAGGCTCAAATTGTTCGTCTTGATACAGAAATGTAACTCGCTTGCCATATCTACTAGGCCACGTTAACGTGTGACGGGAGACCAAAGGTCAACCACCATGCAGTCCTATAGAGTGGTTTCTATGTCAGCCAATTGCGTTTAGACTATATGCCTCAAGGGAATGGAAAACCATTTACCTTTTCAATCAAAATGCCTTGTTGGACTTTTGGCCAATTATTTTAGCAACCTCAGAGTCAGAGAGTGCTTTAACACATGGTATATAGCATTTGCAATCCCTATCCGCCTGAAGAGATTAGTGTTATGAAAGTTCCTAGTAGTATAGCAAAGAGATTTGTCAGTAAGAAAGTCAAGTTTAGTATCAACAATGCGTTTAATTACTGAGGTTGTCTTTCTGTAGTCATTATCAGAACGTGATTTGCGCTATCTACGTTCAAGACGCCTCCGGACCCGCCCCTCCTGGTAGAACTTACCTGTGCGTGACCTTTGAACTCAGTATTGTTATGTGCTCAGGTTAAGAGACCATTAGACCAAATTTGGTTGTCCTAGGGCATTTCTAAGCAAATTAACCGCTAGATGACCTTTGACCTGCGGGGTTACTTCTAAACCCTATAACAACGCTCAGACTGTCGTTCCTCACCCACGTACCAAATGTCAGCCCCATACGTCAGAGCATAACGAAACGCTTAGCCAGGCAGACAGAACTCTGGTTTGTGTGTGTGTGTCGATTCCGGGGGAAAAGTGACGGGGATGTATAGATGAGGTGACATCAATGTTTACAAACACAAGTTAGCACCTGATCTACTGACATGTTACAGGTGCGAAAAATATGCCCATACAGTTACAGCATTCAATAGCCTTATCACGCCTGATAGAGCGCGAATTTTAAAAGCACAAGCCCTGCAGATGCTCACGCATACTGCCGGGCAGTGCTTTGTTCGTTGCCCGGCGTTGACGTCACATGTCAACTCATCTATAAAATGGTATCTAAAAGTAGGGGGCTGTGGTACTGGATGTCTTTCGAAAAAAGGGGTCATTGGGTATTGAAGTGTGAAAGAGTGGGTTCATTCAGTACTAGTGTAACAACGTTTTGTTTGAAAGTGGGATCATTGGGTACTGGGAGGCCAAATAAGTGAATTAGTCGCTCAATGGCACACTGGTCCTGGATTGGGTATTGAGACGGGTAAAAAAAGAGGGGTCATTCGAATTTTCACATGATCGTACGCACATATATGGGAGTTTGCCCCCACGGGGTGGTTTCGTATGCAAAGGGCACATAGAGATGCTTTGGTTAGTGTATCTGGTCTGGTATCTTTTCTGTGTCGGTGGTAAAAATGTTAAACCTAAACATTTGCCCGCGTTTCCACATACCTGCCACAGATATTCATGCCACTTGCACGTAACGGTCCTTGTGTGCCCCAACATTACCCCTCTCGAGAGTGGGGGTTCAAAAGCTATCTAGAGGTCCTTAGAGCCAGTGGCGTAGCTAGGGGATGGGGCCGGGGGGGCAAGGATATTAAAGTGGCGACCTTAGCGTGTTGCAGTGGGCAATAACGGGAGTGGACCCGTGTTTGAGCTCTCAGCCATGTCTCAGTTATCTCCTTATCTTGAAGCAGATGAACTCTACGGCCCTGACAAGGGGCCAGGTGGATCCCCCGGACTCTCACACGTTTTAAAACATGTGTGAGTGCCTTCGAGCGCTCTCCGTTATCTCATTTATTCGGGAAGCATAAGAAACTCTACTGCACTGTCAGGGGTCCAAGGGGCGGAGCCTACGGAAACTCTCGGGTTAATGTTTGAGTGTATTCGGCGATCTCTCATTTTTCTATGCATTAATCTTGAAGCATATGATAAAGCTATATTGCCCCTGCAGGGGGTGTGGGATGCGGAGCCCCCCGAAGTAGTTCTCGGTTTTAAGCATATTTGAGTGCCTTCTGAAAGCTCTCAGTTATCTCATTATGCTTGAAACAGACGAACTCTACTGCCTGTGACACACTAACAACATTCACACGTATTTTTTTTCTTTGTGCATTTTATTTTCCCCAGCGTCATTTCAGCGCCCACCTGATGTGGCGGGGCCCTGGGCACATGCCCCTCAGGGGGCGGATCCAGGATTTGAAAAACATCAAAATTACCGGGGGCTGAAAGGCTTAACTGGTCCAAAATAGCTCAAAATGGGCTGAGTTTTGCCAAATTGTCTTCAGAATGACCGGAGGCGCGAGCCCCCTCCGCCCCCCTCACGGAATCCGCGCCTGCCCCCTTGCCCCCAGCTACGCCACTGCATGAGAGGTCCTAAAATGGTCGATTTGATCAATTGCTTAGTGTATCCCATAGTTTAATAAGTGCAGGAACGTAAAACCATGGTCCTGGGGTCATGGCCTACGGTTGAAAAATGTTCTTTGTGTAAATCAGTAATTTTGTAATAAAACTTCTCTCCGGAAGTGCAGGATTTATTATTATTCCAATTACTTAGGTTTCACAACTAAACGGCAAGAAAATACGCAGCAGAGTTTGGCCTCAATATTTCCCTGCATGCTTTCAGACTAGCCCATTTCACTTCGTATTATGTTTATCAGTGCCTAAAGGTTTTCGATTTACTTGCGGTATGTCAATTAGTACTTACAAGGTGAGTAAAAAATGACCCTGATTTTGTCCTAACATTTTAATTTTTAAGTACATATATCTCCCATATGTGGTATCATTTGAAAACTTAGCCTTATTACTTTTATCTTAAAGTGATTTATTGGTATGACTCTCTCGGCACAGCATAATTATTATGAATATCCCTAAATAAAACGTGCCGATGGTTTTCATGCCATTGAAGTATTCCTGTGAAAAAATCCAGATTTATTCCGACAAATGTACACAACTGCACAGCAATTATGGAAGCTATTCCCTGTGGTATATTTCAAACGCCGCATGCAATACCGAAACAGAAGCCCAGCGAAAATAATCACGTGACTCAGTAAGTGGTCACAAGCCTCTCATTGTGAACTTCTTGAGCCACAAAGGATAGGAGCGAAGTTCGTTTAGAAATTTATTGCAAAAAAAACTACACTTTTTAAAACCTCAGTGATTTGAGAAAAATGGTAAAGAGGGGTGTTTTAGATATCATTTTGTGATTAACAAAGGTTAGTTGGCCTAAACACTACAATCATTGAACCACTGCTATGGCAATTTTAAAAGGGTTGGTCGCGTAATATCTAATATTTGATAATTTGCTCGCAGTCGGGGCACCTGTAACCATGATCTCTATACAAGGGGTGTGTACACAACAGTAATTGTAAGATTAAGATGAATGGAGCAACGAGTGTCTAGAAGAAAACGGGCTTATTTATAGCGAGCGGCAGAGCTTGCAAAGGGCGAGTTTTCGAGGTTACCCCTCCCCACAGTACAAACAAAACACAACACCTTATTTGAAGGATAAATATATAAGATTTATGAAAATAATGGTTGTGGTTGAATATTTGGTTGGCAGGGATTGCTTTCTATGCCGAAAAATGAAATTTGGATGCAATTAAGCGAAATATTTTTTTTTTTTTTATTTTTTAAGGTAAAAACATTACAATCTTATTTTTATGGTATCCTTTTTTTTGGTTATGAATAGGTTTTTATACATGCATAAAGAGTTCGGGTAATACTCGTTGTGGTGACAGTGATAAAAAGGATGCTTTTTTAAGGAAAAAATGTGATTTGGGGGCTAACATTCTAGACCCTTTATATATTGTATAAACAGAAATCTATAATATAAATGTCAGAGATTGATAATATTGATGATTACTTAAAAATTTGTTTTTGACTAAAATAACAATCGTGATATCTTCGATTTTTTAGCCCTTCAAAAACGTGATTGTTGACCCAAAAAACACCCCTGCCACCAAAGTTTTTGACCACAACCATCATTTTTTAAATTCTTTATTACTATCTTTCAAATAGAAGTGAGTGTGCGTTTTGTTGTACCGAGGGGAGGGGTTTGTCGCAATTTTTGCAGGCAAACCTCCACTATTATTTGAAGCAGAATAATTGTGACAATATTTACCCCTCACAATTCAGTCAAAATATTTCACTCCCCCAAAAGAGTAAAACTCTTGTAAACCACTCCAAAATAAGTGGTTTGTACTTAAAAAGAGTGAATTTCCACTCCAAAAGAGTAAAAATCACTCCAAAAAGAGTGGAGTTACTCGTTTGAGGTTTTAAACGAAGGGACAATTACTTCTGAGGAGTGAAACGAAAACGAGTAGAAATCCACTCTTTTTGGAGTGATGTTCACTCTTTTTGAGTGGGAAAAAAAAAAAATTCGCTCTTTTTAAGTACAACCACTCATTTTGGAATGGTTTAAAAGAGTTTTTCACCTCTTTTTGGGGATGAAATTTTCCACTCGTTTTTACATTTAAGAGTGGATGTCAAGGTCCAGAAAAAACCTTTAAAACACAAACAAATCACCCTAGTATTTTTTTTATACAACAGAGTTCACGAATTTTATGTTCATTAAATGATGATTCCGATTTAAATGTCCAAAACAGTACCAATGCTGATCAAAATCAAATAGGCATAAATCTGTTCTTAAAATTTAAAATAAATGTTTCTTAACATATAACAGTCCTACTTCAACTACTCTGTCCGGGGTGGTGATTAAAGTGCAGTATAAAAAAGTTCAACGACGATGGTCTTCACGTCTAAGATTTCAATATGGTGTCATGCACCCTTAAAGTTCCAATCTTCTTTCAGAAATTAAGTTCTTTTTCAAGCGAGCAGTCCCGAAGATGACTTTGTCCAGCAGCTCCAGACAACAAGGTTCTATTGGTCCCTTGACAACCCATATAACATCGGGGTGCCAAAAAAATATCTTCACAAAGTCCGTTCTGTCGTCAAGTGTGGCATTATCTGCCACCGATCTAACCAATTCTGCAATAAACTAACTACGGCTAAGTTTTCTCTGTAATGGACACTATTTTTTTATATCATGCTAGTGTCTCCATATCAAAAGTAGTCTTACCTCACCTAACACTGTCCAATGGACCTTCACTTTGATGATCTTGGAAAACCTTACTATTTATAGTAGATTTTCCAGAAAGGTCTATAAGCATGTAAACAGTCACCATCTGTCCTAATTAGCATCATGGATTTCCATTTTTAAGATCTTTCAAACTTTTGTAAAACAGGTTAGGTTACTTCCTTGTTTGAAATCTTCTCAAAAGCCACATACAAATTAAGAATATTTTAATCACACACAATTCCTTGATACGTATAACAGTTTTGGAAAAGGCTAGAATGACCAACTGACTTGACTCGAACTAGTGCCCTTCTGGTTGATATTTTAAAATATTCCTTGGTGTAAAATTGTTTTTAGTGTTCAATATCCAATGTATTCATTTCAGCTGTTTTAAGGAATTTTGCATTTTGCTGGAATTCGTAACTCTGTCCCTTTAAAAATCCCCTGTCAACAAACCTTCATCCCTTATCAGCTTATGTTTACAATCTTTCCTTTTCTACTTTTGATGTTATTCTGTGAGGTGTCCCTATATAATGTCACAACCGGAAATATTTGGTTGCCATTTTTTAGGTCATACCCTATTTTTCTTTTGCTACATATATTTAATCGACCGACACTCGCCAATATATCTAGCGTGCCTTCTGTGCCGCCTTGAATGGAAAATACATTTTGCCCATAAATAAACGAACCTTGCGCAAACTTTTAAAGTAGTTATAGTGAAGGAAAAGCTCACATATGGGAGGCATTTACGTAACATCGCTTACCACAAACACGTTCAACCATTAATACTCGGCAATAGATACAAGTACAGTTTTACGCCTAACATATTATGGCTTTCCACATTCAGTATGTATTAAATTTACTTTTGAAAAATGCCTATCGCAGGTAATTTAATTTCCATAAAACTAGAGACGTTTTCTGTTGGAGCCTGAAGGCGACATTCTGTTGACATTTGCCTGAGAACACCATTTTAATGAAAGAAGGAACTCTTAAGAATGATAAGAAATTAATAGAGAAATGGATAACAATTAAGGATCGTAGCTTTGGAGGCAATAATTGGATTACCCAAAGGCAGAGTATCGTTTCTAAAAAAACCTTGAAATGTTTCTTTTTTACTCTGCTCTTCTTTTCTTTAACGATGCGACGCTCAGTTTTTGCACTGATAAATTATTCTCTAATTTAAAATTCCGACAGTTTAAATACCTATGAATACGACAACCCCTTCTCTCGATACATTAGTTTCAATTGCGCCATTCATATAATAATGGCTTTTGAATTCCAGGTGTAGAAAGAAGTTAAACAATACCCTTCGCACCTACTCTAATATATATCATGTTCTTTATTCTGTTAACGGACTAAAGAACGATTTTACAAGTTAGGTGCGAAGGTAATTAATTATGTCACTACATATTTTTGTCCAATTCACAATTTCGCCTTGTTCCTTTTCTTGTGACGTCACTTCATGCAATGCAAGGGAATGTTAAGCAATAAGATAAAATGGCAAGGAATAACTTACGACTATGCTCTCGAAAATTAATTGCGTTCAGTCAAGAGATTGATTGTGTAATCATTGGATTGCCGGTGGAGAACTATTTGCTCGTATCTTTTGTATAGTACAGTTTCATAAATCCAAATTCACATTGGATTTCTGTTCCTCCTCGTAACCACTACTCAAAACAATTCATTTCAATAATTTCCAAGAAAATAAAGTTTTGATTTGTCATAATTTTCATTAATGCAGTGAATCTGCATTCAGGGACTTCGACAAAATTGAGAGGTTTTCAACAATAATCACTTCCAAATTGCTGTAATTACCTTAATCATGACTTGCTATTTTTAGTGATTTATTAATTTTATTTTTTTCTTCTTTCTGATTTAGGGGTTTGCTCCAAGCCTTTAGAGTCGTTGATTTATAGAATCGGAGGTGGAACGCGAATTTCTTTAAGACCAGACTGTGGGGATGCGTTTTTTTGTTTTGAAGTAGTAGCGCCCATGCGATCTGAATGATATAAAATTACAACAAGTACTGCCTTATTTTAACAGATATTAGCTTGGATTGGTGTTGTCCGATTTCCATTTGCACATTGCTGTGCAACTGAACCCATACCCTAAGAACAACCCCATCTCGATATTTTACATATCGTACTCTGCGATATCCCTAGGAAATCAGGGACTTTGGTTTGTTTGTACAACGCTTTCGTCGGAAGTGTAAGCCCTCTTTGGCGTATTGACAAACCGTTGTAAGAGGGATAGCTAGTCAATCTTCTGTGTCATGTGTGTTTTAAAAGTAAGACCAACCTCTGAAAAACGTGGCTCGTTCACACATGTTTGTCGCAGGGAAAAGGAACAAACCACCAGATGTATGCATGGCCTTTTATAGCTCCACAAAGGCATTGTTTACGAAATTCCAAGTCTGCATTGATTCACTTCACCTACACTGTTAAAAAAATTTCCTTAAATTTACGGAAAATTTTCTGGCAGCAGTATTTCCATGTTCATTTTTAGGGTCAATTTACAGAAATTCTGTCAATTAACCGAATTTGACAGTACTTTTAACAAAATTTGTCTCATATTATGGAAAAATGTGTATTTTAACAGAATTTTCCGTACTTTAAATCTGAACCAAAAAAAAGTCCGGAATATTGCTTCCAAAATTTTGAAATATTTCCGTAAATTAACATTTTTTATGTTTTTTTGTTTTTTATTTTTAATTGTTTTTGTAAAGACATATTTCCGTAAATTTACGGAAAATCTGTTTTTCTCCTTGATTTACGTAAATTTTTCACAGTTAGTAGTGGGGACTTATTATTAATCATTCACCTAATCTAATATGATTATTGAGGCGTTCAAAATAGAAAGTTTTAAGTTGTTTCTGAAAAAAAAAATATTCCAATTTTATGGCACCTTTAAATAAGCCTATATTCGTTTCAAAACCTTTGAAAATCAATCGGCTTACAATCTTAAATTTGCTTTCATACTGGTTAATACAACCCCCACGTTAAGTGTTGCAGAAAATAAGTCATATAGGAGCCGTTACCAACCCGTGGGGAGACTTATCACCGTGTTGTTCACAATGGGAGGATGTCCTATAAGAAGTTCACCGGGGAAGTTCAACATTCGTAAAAAGCCATCAAGTAATCCAAGAAATAAGCCCTCTTGTCTCAGCCACGTATGTCCTTATTACACATACATCACATACGACTCACTTTTTTGATCGACGCATTAATTAGGAACACAAGCTGCTCAAGCAAATCAATATAGATTCGTTATACCACTTGTGGAAACTACTGGAATATTTGCGATCAAATTTGCTTAACTATAATTTCCTCGTAGATCCTGCCAAAAGAATTTAACCACAATCAGGTATTGAGTGGATAGTTAATTTCAATATGCATATTTTTCAAGGAAAAATGTCACCTTTTTGTGTTAAGTGGCAGAAAATTATTTTTTAAAAAAGCAAGCAATTTAAAAGGTTTTGGAATAGTGGGAGATCTAGTTCCTATATGAATAACAGCGATCATGCCTGTTCCTTTTATCGGAGTTCCCTTGCATAAGTAAATATTGCTCTCAAAATCAATTCATTCAGGTTTTGTTTAGTTTTGAAATAGGATCCTAATTGCCAGAGATTTGCCTGATGATACATACTTCAATATCACATTGCGATATCTTTATAGTGGCACATGGCAAATATCATGGCTGTTGACCCAGAGCTTCTGTTCTATTTAAAAGACGTAAAGTACAAGTGGGAAAGAGATTTCCATATCATGTCCCATGTGCTTTATCCTTTTATCATGTAAGAATTCCTAGAGCTTTAAGAATTGTTAGATTCCGGCGAAGTTATTTTTATCATAATAGAAGTTATATTTAGCACGAAGTGCATACTTAAACAGAGATATGGTTTGACCGTGTAGGCGTTTTTTTAATATGTCTTTAAAAGTGTAGGCATTTGTCTCGGGATGCTCTTCTGTCGATCATGATCAATAAAAATTCCCCAAATAACGTGTGGTGGGCTGATAATTCGATGTTATGGGATTGGATGAACACTTTCTGAAAACACTTCGATTCGTTTTGTGAATTCCCATGGATAAACTCACTTGCAGTGACGCACTAGTTCTCCCTCTCCTTCAGGGCTGCGGAACAAAAAGAGCAACAAGCGCAGTGTACTACGGCTTCCAGGTATAGTGTGTGGCGTGCGTGGAAGTTGTACGAGTATTTGGACACATAATTAATTATTTTGTTAAAAAGGTGCGCGTACACGTAATATGGTGTCGTCCGTGTTAAACCTATCCGCACCATTTCTTTCAATAATTTCTGGCGCAGTGATTTCCTTGCAAATTCATTCTTTGTTCACTTGCAATCCATGTCCTAACAGACTCCCAGAGAGTGGACCAGATTGAGAGATCACTGTTCTGTGAGTCAAAATGGAGATATCAATGCAATAGTACCTGTATCTTCTTTACCATAATCATGATTGCATTTGAGGATCCATTCGCCTAAAACCGAGTATCTCTTATTGGCGGTTCCATTAGCATTACCTACATACCTATGACTGAGTCCATCCTAATTTGTTGAGCTTGGCATTTTTTTTTCATTTTGAATCTTGTTGATTTGCAATTATTTTAAAATAAACTGACACACAAAGTTCCTGTTTTACATTTGTTCTTTCAATTTTAACACCTTTTGAAAACCATTTCCCCGACACTTTACGGTCTCCGAGTGTCGGAACTATTTAGGATCACGCTAAGACCTTTTTCAAAAGTTCATACGTCGCCTCTCTGGATAAACTTTTGTTCAACAGTAAAATCCGAACCGTTTTATTCAGGATTTTTTGTAAATACAACGAGATATCCAGGGTTCCACACAACATTAACTTGATGGGCGGCCTTACCAGGAGAGCTATGTGTATTCTTTTGTTCGTACACCAATTGATACAACAGGCAGACCTCTATAACGTAATAGAAAGTATTTCAACGCTTCCATTTATATGGCCATTCATACTGCCCGCAGCAACACCTGCAATTTTTTGATTGGCTATTATTTAAAATAAACTGACACACAAAGTTCCTGTTTTACAATTGGTTTTTTTCACTTTTAAACTTAAGGACTTCTTTTTTGACCATTTTCCCGCACACTTTACGGCCAGAGGTGTCGGACTATTTAGGATTACGCTACGACCTTTTTCATACGTCGGCCTCGCTGATAAAAATGAAATGAAGTCTTCTTATTGTCAAATGCTAATTTATGATGTTGTGTTCTAATTATATTGAGTTGTATATAGGGAAGTATGAATCTTTGCTTATTCAAGTCAAATGGGAACATTGATACTCCCAGACTATAGTGATAGAAGGGACACACTTCGAACGACCTGTTGTCCCTCACAACATGAAACCATGCAGAGACATCAGATACTATAACACGAATGACTGTAATCGATGAATGGATTTCAGTCACTTTAAAAGACTTGTTTAGAAGTCGGAAAACATTGACTTCCAATTCCAACTCTATGTTTTCCTGACATTTAAACCCCTCAATTAAATTCTAATAACGTGTTGGAATTGGAAAGGTTGAAAGCTATTCGCTCTACTAATGTTCAGAAATACAAGAGTCCTCTACTCCGAAATAATAAAAGGTATTATAGGTTTTGTAAAGCGGCATAATTAAAACGAGTTTCTTATGACGGTTTCCGATCATGTTGGCAACCTATCGTCTTTGAGCCGTTTTAGATAGAGGTATTAATTTCCAACCAACTGAATTGAGCGACATTTTGGGAAAGAAAAATATCTATCAAAATCACGCAATTGTATTTTGGTATTATGAAGCCCGCTTAAAATCAGCTATGTCTTTCGTTTTTTTACTTTTGGTAGAAAATTTATACATCATCAGTGATTCGGATTTACACGTACGCCCCACATTTTAACAATCATCATTTACTGATGAATAAAAAGAGGAAAATTTATACGCTTCTTTCTATTTAGGGTATTGGTATTGTACTAGACATGCAATCTATTAGATTTGCAAAAAAGAGATATTCTCAGTGGGCAATGACTCGAAATTACGCTCACCGACTCCATTGCAATTGCACTAAAGCCCTAAAAGCTTTGCCATGTCCGCACACACACAAAGTGCCTTCTACTTAAATTAAGTTTAATAAATCCCCAGATTTTGGTACTCTTCATGTAAATCCCCTTAAAAGTGTCTTTTCGCCTTTTTATATTAACCTACATTCCAATTTGTTTCTTCTGTGTAAAGCCTCTTGGTGGAAAACAGTTTCGCGCTTCTATGACGATACGACTAAAATGTATTTTTAAATGGCCGTGCAATAATCAGGGCATTCCAATAAAGAAAACTCTTCTATGTTGCCAGAGGGTTTTTGTAACCTGCAAGTTTGATCAAAACGAGCCAAATTAAAAAAAGGTATATGAATTATATTGCATTTCCCAAAAGTTTAACCAGCGCAGCCATGACATGGTAAATAAAATGTCTGATCATTATAGTTATTACTATTTCCTACACATTATTTTGCCTCAGATTTTTTGTTAATAGTCTCCCCAAATCCCCTCGCCTGATAAACGGAATCATAACCTCTTATAAATTAAAGCGGAATACGTTCTTTTAATATTGCAATGAAATATATAAGAAAGTGGAAAGTTATCTTTGATTCGTTTCGTTATGGAAACAAATATATCTTGTTTTCAACGCCAATCCAGACAATAAATGAAAAGGGTAGTCAAGCCAAGGAACATAATCATACGTTGTTGAATTATAGAAAAAAACTCCAGAAAATACACTCTTTCGGTCTAGGAGCTGCACGGGTTTAACACAATCCATGGAAACTATATAAGAATAGAAATTTTTACAGTAAAGACAAGCATTCAGGTAACGTTGGTTGTATTAAACAACTGAACTTCTAATGAGGATTTGCCTTATTGTAAAGTTCATCGCAAAAGAGCATTTATAAATACGCTAAATCAAAACGTGCGCTGAACATGACCAAAATAAAATTAAAGGAATAAGATTAAACAGATAGGGGATATGGGTGTAAGGCTGCGCTTCCAAACCAGAGGCATTTGGTGAACAGAACTGAAAAAATAGGCCGTATTTGGGTGAGAGACAGCCAAATTGACCAAAATATGAGGCTTTTGAGTGAGAAATTTGCAAAATTTTCAAAAAATTCGGTCTTTGGGTGGGATTTGCAAACTTTTCTAAAAAATAGAGATCTTTGTGTAACCTTTCAACATTTCCCCAAAAATAGGGGACTTCGGGTGACAGTGATAAACTTTTACAAAATATGGTCGTTAGGTGAAATTTTCAACAAAAATAAGGGGTCTTGGGTGACAACATGCTAAAAAAGGGGGTCTTAAAGCCTCAACATACAAGATGGAGTGCTCCAATCCCCGGAGTTTGTATATTGAAGATAAAACAAAGGTCTGTTTGCCGGAAAAATGAGGACAAAATGCTGGAATGCTCAGCTGACTTTGAGAGTTTTCTCTCGCAAATGTGCTGCTACATTAATTCACAAAATGTTACTCCTTAGAATAAACGCTTAAATACAAATAAATAAATAAATAAACAAAAATAAAATATTATCCGACAAATTTGCTATGAAAAGTTTAAAAATATCGCAAATTTAAAGGTAAGGTGTGAAAATATATCGTATATAGTGCATTCGAGAAATGGCTTGTTCTCGCAGATCCTTATATTGTCCACAGAGCTAAGAAATAGGCATTTTCACACCCGGATTGAAACTGAGCATCTGTCACAGGCAGGACCACAAGGTCATTTATTTTGCTATCAAAACAAATCATTTGCCATCATGCAAAGATGAAACCTGATTGATAAATATTCCCAACTGGTCTGTGACAATATTGCCTATAGCCTTTTAGGTTACCGTACATATCTGTATCCAGACCCCTCATTTGGATGGTCTTAGGAAGAATTTCCTGAAGAGCACCAAACTCAGGTATCAATTGCCATCGATCGTACCGATACAATTGGCCAGGCCAATTCTTCCTAACCCCCACACTTTGTCTAAATTCCTATTGCTTACATATCAATATAACCTCAGAATATTACCAAAATTTCAAGGCATTTTCGCCTTCATCACCATCAACTTCTACAAAAGAAATACCCTATTCATGACGTAAACCATGAATAATAATAAATCTAGCCTGCCAAAAAAGACCCAAAAAGGACTTATAACCGATTCGGCGCATCAACTACAACAACAATTACAAATTATTACCAGGCAAATAAATCGAGACCAAAGCGGATCTTATACACGATCTGCTGACACTCAACTTGAACAAACTATTCACCATTGAACATAAGTCTACAAAATCAATTACCAATTTCTTAATATAACTATCCGCCAATCGAAGAACCCTCAAAGGCGGAATCTTATAAAAGATCTGCGGATAAAATATACATACAATTACAAATTTTCAAACCAATTTAACAAACCCGTCAAATCGAGACCCGAAGCGGATCTTATAATATCGATCGGCTGCCACACTACCCCACATAAAATACAGCAAGCATGTTAAACCAGCCAAATCGAGATCCGAACCGGACCTTATAATTAACCGTCTGCGACACTCTATACCTATACCATATATAATACTTCAAATTTACCCGCCAAATCGAGACCCGAAGAGGATCTTATATCGACCTGCTATATTACTGAATAACCAATTGATTAAACCAATTGAACATAAATTACTACAACCTTACCAGCCAAATCGAGATACGAAGCGGACTTATACCGATCTGCCGACTCTATACTACAACATTTACCAGCCCAATTCGAGACCCAAAGCGGATCTTATAACCGATCTCTTTATTACGGCTGAGTACCGCCAATTGAATTCCATTGGACCTCTGCCAATCGAGACCCAAAGCGGATCTTAAACATCGCGGATAAAATATACATACAATTACAAATTAACACAGTCAAATCGAGACCCGAAGCGGATCTTATATCGATCGCTGAGCCACACTGACCCACATAATATACAGCAACATTTACCAGCCAAATCGATATCCGAAGCGGACCTTATAACGATCTGCCGACACCTATAACCATAATAATACTTTCAAATTTACCCACCAAATGCGAACCCGAAACGGATCTTATACCGATGTGCTATTATTACGCTGAATTACCCAATTGATTACCAATTGAACATAAGTACTACAACCTTTACACCAGCCCAATCGAGATCCGAAGCGGACCTTATACCGATCTGCCGACTCTAAAACTTCACTTCAAATTTACCTCAACCAAATCGAGAACCAAAGCGGATCTTATAAACCGATCTGCTATTATTACACGCCTGAAGTACCCAATTGCTTGCCAATTGGACCTGCCAATCGAGACCCAAAGCGAGTCTTATACCGGAATCTGCAAATACTATCTTTTCAATTTATCCTTCCAATCGAAACCCAAATTAATCTAGTACCATCTGCAATCATTATAACACCATATAATTTATAAACCAAATTAACCTCCGAATCGAGTCGAACCGGATCTTGAACCAAACAGCAATTACCATCTATCTGCCATACTTGTACATCACACTATTTATTTAACCAATTAAATTTGGCCAACTCGGGACCCAAGCGGATCTCATACCGAAATGCAAATACTAGATATATATATATATATATATTAATAGTTGTATGTTTAAATGTTTTGGGAATGTTTCAACTCAATTAAAAGTACCAAAGGCAAGCCCAAATATTATGCAAAAGGATGCCACATGGGATTTAAGGGCTGGAATTTTCGGAAAAACTGACCACACGTCCGCATGTTAATGAAAACAGATGCAATTGTGAAAAAACACCAAGCACTGAGGCAGAACGCTGCCAAGATAATCAATTCGTCATTACAACCTCAATACAATACCTGAGCTAACCGATTGTCGCTAATTGAATGTCACCTATTGAAATACCATATCGAACGGCAATTATATTACTGCCCTTGCACAGACCGGCGAACTTCTTTTAGCTGTTGACAACCCGTTTTCTTACGCTGCTCTCATAACGTTATTATCAAAGTCCTTGATTTAATGCCACCGGAGACTCAATGACCTTTGTCCTATATATAAAATCAACATTTTCCAGTTCTACCTCCAGGGTCCTAATAGTTTTTTTAATCTTATGGGAGTGGGAAGAAGGAGGGGATCATGATTACATAAGTAAGTTTATTTGTATTGTAAGGTGTAGGAAATTCAGCCGTCGGGTACATTTTATAAGGTTTCTATTTTTACAGATGCCCGAATGAGATTCGTACATGATTCATGCACCGTATAGTGTGGGGACACATTTTTAATCATGACTTTCAACTTTCTTCATCACGAGATAATATCTCTCCAAAGACAAGAACACGTTAGATTCTTGTTAGTCCAGAGGTTTAAGACCCATCTGGAGAAAAATCGTGCACTTTGTGATTAGAAGTATAACCTTGTGACACGCTTAAGAGGACCAGAAGCAATTATTCAAAACGGGAACCCAGACATGGATTTGACTGTGGCAGCGTGTGCGTATTTTTTCAAAATGGCTGCCATTCACATTTTTAGTTCTTATTATCTCGGTAATAACACTGATCTTTGTGACTAGACCCCTATTTGAATTGCCAAGGATCAAATATGACATTATGTGGTAAATACATTCGGTCAGGTATTTTGTTTTCCAATAATGGCCGCCAAATTGCACTAAATGCCGGGTAAAAATTGACGTTTTTCCTACTCTGCTCAAATAAGGATATAAACTTTTGTGTATGTGTAGGGCAGGGAAATCAAATATGGACATACATTTTGAAATATCTTTTGTTAGTCCTTGTGTTTTTCAATATGCCAGCCATTTTGAGTTTAAAATGACATGTTACTTAAAGTATAGTCAGACTATTATTAACTTTTGAGATGTTTGATTAAGCCCTTGTTTATTTAATTTTATAAAATTTTTAAATTTAAACGAAAAAGACACTTCTGGACCTGCCATTTACAAATAAGATGTGGACCACGGTGACGTCAACTGGGTTGCTGTGTATGGCAACACGGATCTAAAACCGATCAGATAACAATGTATGCAGCTGAATGCAGTTGTACAATGATTGGAATGTGAACCATGCGAATATGCAGGACAGGTCTGAATGTTGATTGTCTGAGGTGTAGACATCCCGCTATGTCTAAACTTATCCCACATATTGCATTTTATCTAAACATAAAAATGTGACATAAAATATCGTCTCTTTGTGTCTATACCTTAATTATACCACATGTAATGCCTTGGCACGAACCAACTTGGGCAACACCTAAAGTGATATAAACGCATCGATTCGTTTGAAATGTGGGGTTATGGAGGCTTCTAAGGATATCCTGGCAGACAAAAAACAAATGAATGGTTGTTGGAGAGATTAGTTCATGCCTGATTTAGAAAACTGATAAGAGAGAGGAAGCTGAAAATTTTGGTCACAATATGAGAAGAGAGAACAGTATTGAGAAGCAAATCATTTCAGGGACTGTGGGAAAGGTCTTAGAGGAAGAGGTCGTCCTTCAACAGCTTGGACAGATGAAATAAAGGAGTGGACTGAATGGAGTATGACAAAAGCTAACGAGTTTGGCTTGGTATCGAGGAAAATGGGAGCTTTTGTGAAGGCCACAGCAGTGCCTTTGCGCACATGCATCTGACCTTATATAGCGACTGCCTGTTAGCACCAGTTGTGTGACACAGTGTCTCTTACACTGCCTCTGCATCCCTTGATAGCATCTACAACTGATGTTGTACGATGTACTCCACCAGGTAAGGTGAAGTGGTAAAGTCATTTTCCATTGTCATTGGGACTTTTCGAAAGTCCATCCAATATCTGCTGGATTTATGGCAATTGCGGTGCTCTGATAATTGTTTGACCCCATACATGACCTGCTACGCTTCCTTCTCAAAATAGATGTTAATTTTGGATAGGGTTGGTTTCATTTAAAAAATTCAAAAAATTTTTTGTTTTTTTTTTTTTTTTTTTTTTTTTTTTTTTTTTTTTTTTTTTTTTTTTTTTTTTTTTTTTTTTTTTTTTTTTTTTTTTGTTCATTCCTTTCTGATTAAATAACCTTCTGCTTTTACTCTTAATGCATACATTATTATTATCTTCAAGCACTTGAACTGATGTAAGGCTTTCTATCATAAAAATATCCCGCATCTGAAAGGATTCGTTTTGAGACTTACTTTGGTACAAATAATTGTGACATTCTAATTTCCTATGTGAGCAAAATAGGAAATTCTCCTATGGTTATATTGACATGAGCATATAAAATCCCTCTTTTTTTCACCTTTTAAGACATTTCTGTACAAATAAAAGGTACGAGATCTACTTCTAATTATATGAAACAACTACATATGGCAGAAAATACGAATGTGTCGAAATCTCTCTTTGCACCTTTAATTCCAATATTAATGCCAATTAATTGCATTAACTACAACCATCTGAAATATGCCCAATTTTGGGAACGACTGCGATCGAGATTATTATTAGTTATGTCTACAGATCCTACTATACTTCAGCAATTATTACAATGTAATTCATTGCATAATAACATTTGAATTAGACTACATTGGAGGATGGCTCATTTCCAGGAGTCCATCGATAAGTAGGTGATAGGATGTTTTTGAGGACTCAAACAAAGGTGTTCTGCATGTGGTTTCCCTGTTGTACTCTTGTATGTGCAAAATGTAATTTTATGTCTTTTTATATACAATTTCTTTTGACCCTACAGGGTGTCTCAGAAAAGAAGTTACCCCAGAAACGGCAAATTTTACTTACTAAATCAATTCTTATCCTTGTTATCTTATATTATGAAAATATGTACTTGTATGACAATATGGGAAAACAAGAAAGAAAACGGTGGAAATACCAAACACTGACTGTTTCCCTAAAATGATGCAAACCTACTTGTCCACGGCTAGCATTAGCAGAGGAGACCATAATGAAAAATTTCACCGAATAAAATTTTTTGACCCTTCTGGTCAATAATACTCGCAAATTCCAAGGTCCATTGCTGGTTTAGAGTTTATTGTTAAGTTATCTACGCACTGCAGCATGATTTGCGGCTGATTGTGCCTGTCGTTGACGATCAATCTCTCTCCTTGAATCTTTTTAGCAGTCTGCCGTGCTCCAGAATTGATTCTCTGCTCCGCTGATTGCCATTTGTGCTAGGAACCATACACTGAGGAAAACCGTTTACCCATTCACGATGAACGATGGTCCTTTAACCCAAGATGTTCAGTAGACAAACATTGCAATTGTAGGAGCACGCGCCAATGCCATTATTTGAAAAGTTGGATTTTACAAATTTCATATTTTCATTATGATGGGAGACGGGTAAGGGATTTAGGTCACTTCAGTCTGAAGTAAGTGAGAACAAATTAAGTGCATGTTTCAGTTGGTTTTTAGGCATTACATGTGAACAAATTAATTAAAATATGAGGACTACGTGTGCTCAGATCCATTAAGAAATACAATGTACGTGTTTCCCTGCCTTTTGATAGCAGTGGACAAAGTAGGTTTGCTCGTTTTCACGGAAATAGTTATTGTTTGGTTATTTTTTTCACCGCTTTCTTTTTATTTTCCCCATATGTTAAAAAAGTACAATTTTTCATAAATTATAAAGCTAAACAAAAAGAATTGTGTAAGTAAGCAAAAAAATCTGGAGGGTAAAGGTTCTTTCTGAGAAAACATGCTAGAGGCTATTGGCTATTTAATAATATGATAACTTACTAATGCTATGTATTTAGGTGGTATGATTGTGGTATCGCCCGCCTTCACCAATGCAATCTCCAATCTAAAACCGTATTAATTCTTTCCATGAATCTTTCTTTACCGTTATGGATATTACTCGTTGTTTGAAAACAACCTGTGTACTTCCATCACGGCGCCCTAGCACTTTATCGAACGTCATATTATGCTAATATTACTAATAACTTGGAAGAAAAATACATTATTATTATTTGTCATACATAATTAAGCTTGCCCTGCCAACATAGGTATAGACACAAAAATCAATTCCATTATATTCTTGTGAACAAGAGATTTTAGGTGCAAAATTGGCTGCCATATTGGAATGGAAATGCAGCTGCACAGATAGTAAAAACAAGTATATTTGAATTCCTTGACCCCGATAACATAAGAATATACCAAAATCCAGTTAACATCATTATTTTGTGCAACGTTATAATAAAGGCATCAGTTTTTAGTGTACATTGGCGCCATTTTTGAAAACACAGTAACGGACATGAGAATCTTTAAAGTATAATCAGATTTGATTCCCTTGGCCCTGACTAACAGTATAGACACGAAGATCAACTCATGTCCACTCTTATTAACCGATATATGAGGGATTGAAATTAAAAATGGCGGCCATTTTGAAAAAAGAGCCACGATTGCCGTCACAGGTTCAAATCCAGCTGGGGTCCCGTTTTGAAAATTAATAATTAGTTATAGTCTATATGAAGTGGGGCCAATTGGTCATATTTCTATTGCACCAAGTGCCCGATTTTTGCTAATCCTCTAGACATATGTTGTTATCTGTTACAAACCACCACACCTTTCTCGATTAAGAAGCGGACAGGAAACATCATAATGGATGAAATCATTACCTTTCAATTTTCCCTACAACAGCTGATCCTGAAAGATTGTCCCCACATTCAGAACGAAAATAATGGACGTAAAACCTTAGCTTAAAGCCCCCCATTTTCAAAATGTGATATTTTGCACAGCTAGTTTTGGTATTGTCTTGAAACTGTACCTGCGCACGAGAATGCTCAAAATGCGTAATATTCATTAAATGGCGATTTTTGTAATTAGAATTGGGGATCCTAGATTGTACTTAACGGCAGAGCTGAACTGCTTAAGTTTATGTCCTTCCATGATGAATAGTGCCACCCAAGAAAAATGACATCTAACTTGCCTTGCCTAACCACTAAAACAACTAATAGATGAGCGTAGATACTCATGGCGCTATTTCCCGCTATTTCATTTGGAAGGCCGTTCCAGCAGCCGTTGAATGATTACGGATCCCGATAATATTCTAGTTACAAATTCCTTCGTTTACGGGACACAATAGACATTGTAAGCTTACCATTCACAGGTATAGTTTTACTATCCAGTTACCAATGTAACCGTGTAAAATCTCAATTTTTTGAAACATTGGGGCGCTCGTCAAGAAAATGTGCTAATATTGCTTTAACTGTGGTAAATCCCATTGGAATGGGGTAAAAATCAGACACTCGATAAAAAATCTTTCATCGCTAACCCTCATTTCTTCATCACAATTTCTCTTCATTTTTTTCAGCATAGAAAGTCGAAAATATGCAGA
>JAMKCH010010132.1:0-116307 GCA_023653785.1 Ophioderma brevispina | reverse complement strand
CTTAACATAATTGCGGTTTCATGTTCTCTTTTTCTTAGTTATTTTTATTGATATATGATTTTCTAGTTATGTTTCAGTTTAATAGATTTGATGATTTGATTTATCCAGTACAATGCAGTTATTGGTGATATTACAATCCAAGTGCTGATATAGGGTCGTGCGCTTAGCCAGCTGCCACCTCAACGATGCAATATGATTTTGCCGATTTCCTGATTACAGCATAATAATTGGCAATTGTGTTGTAAGCGTCTCGGAGGAGAGAAGATTCCCGCACGATATATTGTGGACATGATGGCCAATGTCTGAAAGCTGAAGACAAAATTCTGCAGCACATTTGAGGATTCCACAGACACAGCTTTGGATTATATGTGGAAGTCTGTGTCATCTGCAAACAGGCTTGATATAGTCTTTGACAAATCTGGGAAGGACACTGAGCGAAAACAACGTCAAATCATGCTACCAATTAAATTGAATTAACAAAAATCAATCGAGATTTACCCCCTCCTGTCGAGATATGGGTTGAAATGGTCTAGTTTTGTAGAGTTTCCCTATTCGTTGGGGTAAAGTATAGAGAAGGGTCAGACTCACCAATAAACAGTCGAGATCGACAGGTTTTGGGCATCAAATAGTAACAAGGAGAAATTCCAGACACTTCTCCATGAGTAATCTGCCAAAAAAGCAGCTCAAACGTCACCTGCAATAGAAATATACTCAAGTTCCATTTCAGGATAGCGGATGATACCTTGCTTCTCTTCCTTTGGTGAATTAGGTTTTTTTTTAAATTAATGAGTAATGAGGCTCCGGAGCTTAATTTAGATATAGAAGAGGCTGATGTTCGTATCATTCCTCATGCTATGTATGCAGTCAATGCCAACCACAACTGATCATAGTGCTGTTTCATTTACTGATGCATTTGTGCTATTACTCTACTATGATTTTCATTCCCATGGATTACATTTGAATGGCACACGATTGTAGCATTTCTAGGTGGTAATGATAATGAATGCCTACATGACAAGTTTTGATCATTTTGATACAAAATTTAAGGCTCCTGTATGGTAACCATTCCTATTTTCCTCCTTTGTTTGTGTTTATGAAACATAACTACAAAACTGTCCTTTAGAAGTTGTTGCTACCTGGGATGAATTGCTACTGCAGATGATTCTGAATTACGTTTTTTTTTTAAATTAAGTCTAGTCAGATTTGTTTAAAAATCTGTTAATTTGTTGGTTATCTCGAAAAACACCCTCTATCAGGGATACTGTTTATTGGGCTGTTTATTGAGCATGACCACTCTACACTTTACCTCAACAAATGGGGAAACTCTACATAACAAAACTGGACCATTTCAACTCATATCTCGACAGGAAGGGGTAAATCCAGATTGATTGTTGTTAATTCAATTTAATTGGTAGCATATGACTTGACGTTGTTTTCGTTCAGAGTCCTTCACAGATTTCCATTGTAAGAATCAAAGATTATATCAAGCCTGTTTGGAGATGAGGCAGACTTCCATGATCCAAAGCTATGTCTGAGGGGAAATCCCAAAACGTGCTGAGAAGTTTGTCTTGAGCTTCAGAATTAGCCATCGTCCACTATGTTGTCATGTGGAAATCTTTCTCCTCCTATCTTTTGGCGACTGTTCACGAGGCACGAGTGCCAAGATCATTACGCTGCATCAGAAATGTCACCAAGCTTTGCTCATCGAGGTTTACAGTGCTAAGCGCACAACCATCCCAGTACTTAGATGCTAAGATCAAGAAAACAGCATACGTATTGAATAATCCATAACCTGAAACATCACTAGAAAATCATTAAAATTAACTGTTAAAAAAAGAGAAAATAGAAACTGACAGTTTTGTGAGAAATGAATATAAACTCAACAAAATGGAGAAAACAATACAAAAATAGGGAAACACTGAAAAACTGCCATTCACCCCTTTATGCCTGTTTAAAACACATCATCACAGAGGGGGGAAATCGCATTTGGCGGCCATTTTTAAAGCGCCCTCCATTTACGAATACTTTAAATGAGGAATGTGACGGCTTTACATTGACATAACACATTATCAAAACAATGACAAACTGGGCCATTAAAATACCATTTTGGCTAGTAAACTTCATTATAAGGTGTAAATTATATTTGGCGGCCATTTTGCAACAGCGCCTTCCATTATGACATTACATGAAAGTAGTAATGTGGACCGCTCTTATTACATTTGCCATCAAACAAACTATAGGAAAACACTAAAAAACTGGACCATTTACCCCATTTTATGCCCACTTTTTTTTTTTTTAACTGTTAAAACATCATGATATGGTGGTTAAAATAGCATTCGGGGAGGCCATTTTGCATTTTGAAAAGCGCCCTTCATTACGAATACATTAGTGGTGTGAATGTGCACCGCTGTATACACTTTATTTGACATAAACAAAATATAGCAAAGCACTGAAAAGCTGGGCCATTCACCCACAGTGTTTGGCTAGTAGAACATTATTATGAATTTCTGAGGTGCTAAATTGGCATTTGGTGGCCCATTTTGAAAAGGGACCTCATTAGGAATACATTTAAGTAGTGAATTTTACCACTTATACATTTGACATCAAAAAACAAAAATATATGACAAACAACTACAAAATGATACCATTTCACCTCATAAAGTGGTTATGAAACGCCATTATATAGTGTAAATGGCTTTTGGCGGCCATTTTGAAAACGCCCTCTAGCGAAAAAAAGTGCCAGGGTAGCAAAAGTCTACCCTCACTTTTTTGAGTAGTCTGATGGTCTATAGTCCAATGTTTGCGCTGGCATTCTGTGAAGAGTAACTTAGGGCACATATCATGCACACGGGGACCCACCCAGCAAGGACTAATAGGTTTCTCAGCGTACACCAAACTATTTTATCAAAAAACTCCAAAAATATACCAATATCCATAAACTCAAAAATTCGTACACCTTGCCGTCGAAACCAACAAACCCAACTTTTCATCCATCCTAAGTGACCGTAACATTATGCATAGTCAGTATAACTAATGCCAAATGGACAAAAAAAAAGGCTGGCCTTCAACAAGGACGATACGACAATACCAAATTTGCTAAGGTACGGTTGATATTTTTGCATTCTAAAAGTAGGCAACATGGGTCTCTCTTGTACTTTGCCTGAATCTCTCCCTCCTACCCCAACCATCATTTGTCCCTCCCAACCGCCCCCTCCCCCCCCTCTACCTAATCCCCTCAACTACATATTTTGGAGACTTGGTGCAAAATACCCCGAGTTATTAAACAACCTTAAGTTTGATCTCAAGTAAAACCAACTTTCTTTTGTATATTATCTAATTTAATTGGGCGACCTTTATCCAGGGTTTATTTACACTAAATCTAATCAAGTCAAGGAACCGGCACTTGCATTTGACCTCAGTCCCTGGTAAGCCCTTGCTGCTTGGTAGATATGGTAACACGTTCACCATTTCATTTTCGCACGAAGAAACCCCACTAGGACCGGTTAATAGGTGCACACATAAAACCAATAGCATTCAGTAATAAACGACGACAAGGCGCGGCATCAACATGATGTCCAAAACTTGACTAAAAAGATAAAAAAGGTACCCAAACTGACTCCCGTCACTGAAATTTAAAAAAAACAAAGCCAACACGAGGATTCCCCATGTGTCTGACTCCCACTAGCCAGCTTTTTGTCAGAAATGACAAATTAAAATGGCGACTTCACGTAGAGAAAAATAAGACATGCAGCTCTCGATAGCAATACCATCAATTCAATGAATTGATGGTTATTATTGAATTGATGGTTAAAAATCTGAACTTTTTTTTCGTTAAGTAGGAAAGAGCAGCTATGGATACAAATGTTGTTCAATGTCTGTACTAATCATCAACCAATATTTCCTACTGCTGGAATTGTCCGTGTATAATCCCACTAATTAAGAGTGATATAATTGGTTCAAATTGGAATGCGGATTATAATCGATGTTAACTCAAATGACATAGTTTAACAAAGCTAGGCCATGTTTAATGTTGGCCAAAAGAATTGCTTAAAATCTGCATTTCACAATTTTCAGGTTTGCTATGAGTTGAGGAAATATTGGGATATTTCAACTTGATAAAGTGTTTAAGGGATACCTTGTGCCAATTATCCTAAAATTATCCCTTGAAAAACCTGCAGATAGCCCTTGTTGCTCCATATATTGTCATTCTCTCATCAATTCTCCTGATTCTCTCAATTCCATGTTACGGAATATCAATCACCTCCAGTAAACGGTTTTGATTGATCCAATCCACTTTGACTCTGGGCGGCCTTATCTTCTTTCTGTATTCCATTAAAAAAATCCCTCAGCAGAATGGAAGAGAAAAAAAACAAACAAATATTACTTTTTAAGACTTGTGAATTTGAAGCAACAGCTTCCATTATTACTATTTTCTCCCCTGCAAAGAAAATTGACAAAAATAGATTTTTATAACAGAAGAAAAGGTAGAGAGAATTCCATCAGAATTTGCAACTGTTCTGTTCACTTACGAAATTATGTTGGGAAGAATGGGAAAGAGACACAAAATTTGAAAAGGAAACATAATACTACTATCATTTTGAAGAAGGTCTTGATTACGAATTTTACATAGCTAACTGTCTATATATTGGGCACAATGATTTACTCTTTCTTCAAGTTTGATTTTTGCAAAGGAACATGACATTAGGTTTGCAAAGGGGTGGCATTGGTGTTTGGTGTGGGTGGGTTCTTAACCTGTCAATTGGCTTTTGCATTATCTCGTTAATGGAATGATGCAGAGCTTGATCTTTTTTAAATGTCATCAAGGGTCATTTACGAAGAGGCTTGCCCAAATCCAATAGCAAACAACCTTGGCTATTGTCCATGAGTCACGTGCATCACATCTGGCAGTTTAAATCGATGAAAAATCATGCCCATGTTATATGAGAATTTCAATTTTCCATGATGCCATTAAAAATTTCCTGAGGTCTTCGCTTTCCTTAAACTATATGTAATACGCACACGACTTTTGTAGCACACAATTCCATGATTAGGGAAATCTTTAAAATTTGTTGGATTTCTCTCACTTAAGACCAGCTTTTTCAAAATTTCATCGCTTTCAATTCTCTCTTTTTTAACCCACATCACCTTTCACATCATCTTAGACCAACGTTTCTATATAATATTTTGTAAAAAAACAAAAAATGCATAGTGCTTGGGTTTGAGGTGCATGAAAGCTGAGGCTAACTTTTTTGGTTTTGGGCCTAATTGGATTATTTATCCTAACAGGTTAAAATTTGGAATCAATAATTAGTGTTCCATCAATACCTCAAAAGCAAATTTTAATATCCATAATGCTCTATTTTACTTCATTTTGTCTCTCCCTATCTAAAATTGATACATTCTTAATTGCTGTCCAATTTCTGTATAGTTTTACTTTAATTGGTATCTAATATCAATGACTACACTGTAAATTTAATCAAGATTATAATAACAAGGGCACTGTCATGTCCTCATGTTGCCGTGCCGGGTAACTCGATGCTTATTAATGCCCGCAGAGAACAAGCTGCCTGGTTTTAGGGTTGAGCCATGGTACTATTTGGGCACAAATTTCTCTGCGGGAGATCAATTTGACCATGGTATTATTGATGTGTGAGTCTATGAATTGATAGTGTGAAATGGAACTGATGATAGTTGGGGTCAATGTTTTATAACTTGTTACCTATTTTTCAATCAGTTTCATCACAACTATAATCCTGAATAAAACCAGAAGCAATTTCAGTGTCATTATAATGGGAGAAATGGTCACAGAATATGAAGTATAGAAAAATATAGACAAGGAAAGATGTTAAAATAAAATGAACTTATTAAACTATATTCTGTCCAGCTCGAAGTAAGAAGTAGCGACGCGGGCGTATACATTGAATTGACTTTCAGCGCGCGCATAGGTAAAGCACAAGCGCACTGCAACTGAAAGGTGGCACTGGGTGTACACGCGTCAGACGAGACAAAGTATAGTCATAAGGATTTTTAAAAATGTAAAGTTTGTTGTATCTAAGACAGCTTTAGTGATATAGGTACATTTGTCACTGTTAAATGTCATCCTGGGGCTAAATTTTCACAATTCTGATTTTGCTAGCTTTTTTTAAAACTTTATTCAAATTGTTTGTCTGGTTATATCAAGACAGAAAATGTATATTCACTATTTTGATGTACCATAGAGGATAAATTACTGCAGAATCTTGCAATTTCATGAATGTTGCATTAGACAGCTACCACAAAGTATAACTACAAAATTCTGAAAGTTGTGTAAAAAAAATCCAGTAAAAGCGCATAAATTAGGTAAAAAAGGACCCAGATCAGTTGAAAATAAAATGTGGAAATCTGGAGGTAAAAAAACAAATCTGAAATCAAGAAATTTCCTGAAAACTGACATCTCTGATAGACACATAATGTAATACCAAGGCCAGCATTTAAGATTATATAAAAATATCAATTTTTTAAAAAAGCAAGCTGGAATAAAGCTATGGATCAAGAAATGCCCCTTTAAAAATATTATGATTTTAATCCAACATTTGACCCTGTTCTTTCACTATATGCGCTGTTAACTTCAAATGAACCCACAGTACATGTGCAGTTTAGCTTGCTGAATAAAAGTGTGGTGAAAACATGAAAGTATGTTTACGCATTCAACAGAGCATTTGTCACATTAAAAACTCATGAAAGCCACTAGCAGCATAATTGTTACTGAACAGAGGAATGTTACATTTGCACTGGTTCTTTCACTGCTAAAATATTGATAGAATTAAAATGTTAATGAGTGAAATATGGGTGGATTTATTTTTTTTTTTAATTTTATAATCTTTTGCCCTGTTACAGAATTATTTATCATCTGATGCTAGTTTGCAAGAATTTTAGTTTCATGCTGTACAGAAATATGTAATTGACCAAATGTTTTTTTTTTTTAGAAACTAGGATGGAATTTGTAAATTCAGATTTGTTATCTCTGAATGAGAGATCAGTTTTTAGAGCAGATGACTCACTCAATTCTATGATGACAAAATTAATCTAAAAAAAAAAAAGACTTTCAGGATGATAAGAGGAACGTTAACATGTTTTTATATCTTATGTTGCTTTAAATTTTTTTAATAGCATTTTAGAAATCCCCAATTATTCCTGCACTTAACTTCTAGATTAATCCCCAACTGTGATCACTCTTTACTAGCATTACACGTAATGTTATCAAATAGTCCCATATGCCACACTTTTATGCGTACTCGTTATCGTATCTTTCATGCAGAACCCACGCAAACATGTCAATTTGCCTTATTCAACAAATTTATCTCCCCAAAACTAAATATCATTATCTTCCCTAAAAGGTCACAAACTCAACACTACAGTTATGATACTATTCATGTTCAGCTATGTAAATTGTAATTTTCTTAATTTTATATAAGTCCAAATTCAAAATGTTTTATTTTTTCCCAAAAAAATGTTAAAATTATGCATTCTTGACCATATTAAGAATCAGCATGACGAATGCATTCTATAAGTCCAAACAAGCCCAGTCTTAGGTTAGTGACTTTTCAAATGGCTTCTCAATGCCACTGACTACAGGTGTTATAACCTACACAGAATCTACTTGGGTTGAAAATAAAGGTTATAAATGCTGACATTTAAAGAAATTCTTTGCAGGGCAGAAAACAGAAAATGCACTTGTGCTCTGCATACTAAATCAAATCAGAAACAGGATTACTAATGGCGCAGCCAATTCAAAATTTTTATTCAACATGAAGACTGAAAACTGAAACTCTCCGAGTGCCACCACCCTCCCAAAACCCTACAAAAACATTAATGTAAGTCCCATGTGGATGATGCATAGGCCAAAAAAAAGGGTTGTCTCAGCAGAAATGTGAAAAAATAAAGGCAAAATGTGCTTTTTGGGGGGATGCACACAACTCTACATTTTTTAGTCCATTTTTGACCCCTTTTTATTTTTTTGTGGCCAAATTTTCCTTTTTTTTTCCGAGTAAACACCTAACAAAAATAATGTGCTAAAAAGACCAAATTTTAAACAAAATGTGCACATCATCTTAGACAAAACTTGTTTTTGTCCCTTCTTGCCTTATCAAAACAAACACACATTCACAAATTGCTAACTGGGCCAGTGACTAACTATTCTTGCACTCGGTGTGGTTCCAGTTCAAATCTGCAAGAACGTATACCTTCGTCAGCCTTTCTCTCTTATTCTTCCCTTTTCCCTCCCATAACATAGGCTAGACACAAACCTGAATGGGCTTTGTTGACCTCTGAAGCTAATTTTGCCAAACTAAAGCAATTTCACAAAATTCAAATTGGTTGTGCTATATTTTGGATATGGCCTGAATACAAACTTACAAATTGTAAAGCTGTGGATTTACAATTTCACCCCACATTTAAGGGGCAATAGTAATTTTATGATCCATGCCCTTATCCCCAACTTAAAAAATACAACTTCGCGGTTCTCGAACGCGCTAAAAGCCCCCCTGGCGGGAGCGGTTTAACCCCCCCTTAAACAAACGTCCGGACAAGGCCCTTTAAACCCGGACAAGCCACCTTAAACCACAACAACCCCCAAACCAAAAACAAACACACAAATCCCCCCCCCCTTAAACCCGACACCCACCCTTAAACCCCCAAATCCCCCTTACTTCCAGACACCCCCTTAACCCCAGACACCCCCCTTAAAACCCGGACACCCCCTTTACCCCCGGACAACCCCCTTAAACCCCAACAATCCCCCTTAAACCCACCAACCCCCTTAAAGGCTGGACACCCCCCCTTAAACCCGAAAAAAACCCCCCTTAAAGCCAACACCGCCCCTTTAAACCCCGGACCCGCCCCCTTAAACTGCACCCCCCTTTAAACCCCGGAACCCACCTTAAACCTAATCGGCGCAAGAGTACATGATTACCCACCCCTCCATCAGTTTCTCAAATCTGACTATGGATCTCAGATAGTTTGTTCAACAAGTTTTTTTTTTTGGGTGAAAATACCCCAAATTTTAGACCATAAATATTCAAATTAGCATTTAATTGCATAGCCTCATGCGCCCAAACCTAATAGACGCGAGAGTACAAAATGAAAAAAAAAGATTTTATTACAAAGAATGTAGCTTTTGTATCCTCTTGTTGCACATTAAAATGCAAACACGCCATAACTTGCAACAAAATGAAATTTAATTTTGGTTTGTGACCTCTTTTTTTTTTTCATGTTGCATATCCTGGTTTATGTGTGGCCCTAAGACCCAATTTTTGCATCTCTTCTAGCAGTTTCAACAAGACCCCCCCCCCTTTAAAGGCATATTCGGGTCTAAGGTAAGGTCCCTTTTTTGGGAAAGTTTTGGGCCCAGAAGAGCTAAAATTGTTGGCCAATTCTTTTAGCTCCCATGCCTGCAAATTTCTCAAAATGTAAGTTTCCAAGCCCTACTTTCAGAGACAAAGTCCAAGTTCGAACCCGGGGGCCGCACATCCCTCCTGAAAAAAAAAAAAGTTGAGTGCCCCCCGCCCCGGTGGATGATCGGTACCAACACAATGCTTTGTAAGAAATCAACATGGCATGCTGGCCTTTTATGCCTTGGAATTGGCAATGGAAAGACACTGATCCTACCAACTGTAGCCCATTTTGACCCCCCCCCCCTAAAAATCTGAAAAGATTGCCTTCAATTTTTGCTCCATCCATATATGATTCACAGAGCAGTCATACTTGGAACAACATCAAATTAAGCAACATTGTATCCATATGATGTGGCTGAAGAATGGGGCAATCATAAAAACAGGAATGCCAATCTTAGGCCATGTCGTAATATGCGCATTTTGATTGTATGAATTTCCAAGTAACATCAAATCAATGATTTTTTTTTCTCTTCTTCTTAAGAATCTTTAAGGTCATCTCTTTTTTCATATGCAAAAGATATAAATTGTATCACCAACCTCGCCCCAACTGAATTTTGCCCGCTTGATTGGAGGCCATTTTTTGGCCGTTTCCCGGCTGGACCCGTATTGGGGGTTCTGTCCCATCAAGGGGGGGTTTTTGAAATTTTGATTTTTTTTACATTGATAATGTATATGTAGTCCAAACACTGCCTTTAAACAGCATTCATGAAAATTGGGATGGAATTTATGACAGCACATGCCTTTGAAAATCGCAAAAATGGTTGCACCACAACTTGAGGGGCCCATTTTTTGACCCCCCCCGTAATTTACATCCGGATAAATGGGTATGATTTAATTTTCCACCATAACCCCTTTCTATATCAAAAGGTAAATGCACCCAGCAAAAGACGGTGTAAATCTGTTATTTTTTAAATATGAGCCTCAAAGCTGCCCTTATCACATTCTTGTTCACTTATTGGCCATTTTCTACAAAGACCCAATACTTTGAACTTCTGTAACTCCACAATGCAAGTGTACTTTTGAAATTTTATTTTGATGACCTCTTCTAAACTACAATTAGGTAACCTATCTACCAAGTTTGAGCAAAATCTGTGACCCATGGGAACACGGCCTGTTGAAATTGCATGGAATGACTCCAATACAAAAATTAAAGGTGCTAAAGTGTCTTCACTATAAGGATGAAAAGCATGACCTACTTTGATAAAGGAACATTGAATATAACCGGCAGGGAATCCGCACGGTGTCCTATAAATGCAACCCTATATTAAATGCACTGTAGTGTCTATAGGTGTAATTTTGACATCCTGTGTAGGCAAATATAAGTGGGACAAAAGAATGGGTTCATGTTCGGCACCACGAACAGGGTATAGGTATCATGAAGTGCATATTTAATGTTTGCACTTTCCATGTTCAGTGACACAATGCAAATACATTCATCTGGTACACGGCCAATGTGGGGAGTGCAAGCATAGATATCAAAATACGAAAATGTCAATGCAGTCGATGAATGTAAAAAATTAACTGTTAAAATGTCAACCTAAAGCTCGTCATCACTCGCCCTTTGTTTACACCCTTCCATAAGAAACGCACCCCAAATAGCTCAACAAGATGAGACTCTGTTTGCAATGCGTCTCTACAGGGGCTTCTTTCCGACTCCCCTACCCCTATCGGCTATATTTTTGTAACTGTGCATTTTTGTGGCAGAGTAGGGTTGTAACATTATTTAAGCTGGCTTGCTCACTCATGCAAAACACTTTTGAGCGCCATGAAGGACGGTAGTAAGCTTCTTTGCATACAGTTAGTACGATTACTTAGTTAGAATGAAGTATTTAAAAATACATCGGTCCTCGGACCATTTGTGTCGCCTGCCTCTCAGTTTGTGAATGATGGCCTCATATGACCTTTGCCCCTGGATATGTGACCTTGGACCTCAATAAACAAATGAGGGCTTGCATGTAATCTCATAAACTAAGTTTTGTTCCAATTGACTTTTCAATTGAGTCAAATTTTACATTTTCAAGCCTATCTTACAACTTAGACTTCACATGATCTGTTTACCTTGTTGTTGTTGGACCTTTGACCTCACAACAATGGGGCATCCCAGTTGCACCTATGTTGCAAGTTTGGTTTAAATCCATCAAAGTAAATGTATGTGGATATTACAGGCAAATGTAACCCTTTTGCACAACAACAGACATCAACACAACAGTGGCAAAGTGATCCATATGCGTCTCTGCCTTACTGCAGTCGACACAAAATTGCTGACCTCTTGTACAGTATAGACTTTCAAAAAGATGGAACATGTATTTCCATAAGTGAGATAATCTCCCTGTCTCCCTTTAACCACCAGGAATTAACAGTCATTGTTGGTTATTAAGAGGGTTCTAATGTAATCAACCATCAAAACGGTAAGAAAATCTCAGGTTGAATACCGGTCCTATTATGATTGCTTACCTCAGAGATTTAAAATGCATGTTGCATCATGTAAGATCTAATCAGAGATAATGGGGGCCTACTGTAATAAGGTGGGTAGACTTCATGGGTTTCAGAAAACAGTTCATATTTAAAATTGCGCTTAGAACTTAATTTTATTGACACAAAATAGCACTCTAATTTATATTTAAATCTTTTCCTCAATGAGCAATGGTGGTTGTTTTGTCTGCACCTTGAATAGCATTTTGTGTTCCACAGCCTTGTCATGCCCCCTCCCCACCGTATCGCAAAACAGTCCAGATTTTTATCATCCTAACCATTGACCTAATATATGTGTGTTTAATCTACTCTGGAAGAACTTTGTAATTTTTTTCTATTTTCTGTCCACAACAGGTATTGTAACCTAAAATGTTTTTAAAATGTACATTTCGTGATCTAGCACTTGTTTTAGTTTTGGTTCACTAGTTATCATCGAAAAAAGTTATCCCCAAAATTGCGAGTGGGGGGGGTGGTGAGATCTTTTGATAAATTTTTAGGGGTGGGGGGGTTAGTGTGTGGGCATGCCAGTGACCATAACTTGGAAAGTGGTGGCCCACAATTGTGAAAACAAGTACCACCTTAAAAAAATGTGCACAGAGTGCCCCTGAGTGTATGTGTGACTGCCCCAATTTTATCATGTTGGTGTTACAACTACCTCTGGCGGCCAAATTTGTGTCAAATATTCACCAGTTTTTTGATACATTATTGCCAGCTCTGGCTTGTGTGGGATGCTGGGGGGGTTGGTGCCCCTGGGGGTAGAGCGTTGTCGCATGCATCTTCGGCATTGTTTAAATTATTAGCTTTTTTGCAAGAAACGCTTGAAAAATTGAATTAATATTTTTCTATATTGCGCCAGCTATGAAAATACTTCCAAATTCAATATTAAATGTGTAGTGGAGGAGAGGGGGGGGGTTGTACCACACACTCTAGCCTTCAAACTTACTTTATTTAATTTTAGTTGACAAGTATTAGAACTGGTCATACATATTCAATTGATCAGTAAGATGACTAAACTTAAATTAATTTTAAACTAGTTCAGGTCTTGATATTGATATTTCATTTTTACCCTTCAATCTATCAATATTTTTTTTAAACTCTTTGAGGGACATTTGTTATCCTGTCCTTCTAGATGACGAAAATGCAGAAAAGACATGCTGTGCGTATTTATATTTGTGAGTCAAGAAATGTTTTTTTCAAAACTATCCGCCCCCCCCCTTTGAAATCAAGGCGGATCCCTAAGTGTCGTGCAACAACAACTGTGCATGGGGGGGGGTTGTATGGTAATCTTAAAGTGGGGTGGATGTAACCTATTAACCTTTAATAACTGAATACAAGAATTCTCGCTCATCAAAATGTACAGAGCACATTTCCCTCTTTCTCTCTCTCTCGTATTCAGGGGTGCAAACAGCAGCATGTCAAAGCATGGCAGGCCAGCCTTGCCACCTTTCTCAGGGGTTTAAATTTAAAGGAAGTAGTGAAATGATACCGAGTTCCCTGGTTGTTAACCGTAATATGTTGACATACCCATTTCGCAGGCTATAGGCTTCCTCTAAATAATGTATAAAACATAACAAGCAGCCACCACAGAAGAATGTTCAAAAATACAAACATACATGAATTATGAATGTATCTATTCCGTGTATGCAATGCACACGTACAATAATAAAGTGAGCTCTGTACATTATTCTAATAGTAAGACCATGTTTTTTTCTGGGATGCTGGTTTAATGTTTCGTATCTCGACCCAAATTAGGTTGACTTCAAAAAACATAGTGAATATTTTAGATAAGGTTAATTATATAAAGCATAACAGCCAATATTCTGGTCTCAAATTGCTGCGCATGAGCTGGTGAAAAGGGAGATTATTAGTTTTCAATGATGATAGCAATGTGAATGATCTTGTGATTGGGTTTAATCAAGTCTGTCTGCGGTTATTGGAGTGTTCATGCTAGGTCTTGACAAGGACACGCTCTCCCCGTCATAAGCCAGAGTGGTATAATGATTGCTGTTCGTGATGCTCGATGCTTTCGTCGCAGATGTGAAAGACGCTGGCGTGCAACAGGTGCAGATGTGGACCGTGAACATTATATTGCTTCTCAGAGGGAATGATGTTGATATCATCCTCTGAGGCAAAACCGACTTATTATATGAATCATATGATAACTGTAGTGTAAGGACATGTTGTACAAAACGATAAAACTATTCTCAACAAGAATCAGTGTATTTGGCCAGATTGGGATCACCTAATGTACTTGTTAATCAGTTTAGTAACTACTTGATCAGAAAGTTAAAACTATTCGTCACAATATTGATGCGCCTTGGTGCGGTCAACCATGCATGGTAAACGATGATGGTTCTTTATTACCGGTTAAATCACCTTTGACAAAAATTCCCAGGATTAGCTGTTTGATCTCATTAGTAAGTGTCCTACAAAGTCTTGTATTTGAGAGGTCCACTACCCACATGGTTTAGTTAAGGAACATCTGCCTATTATCAACCTTTCCTTACCAGGATGTACATGCTGCCTTGAAATCTGTTGCTTTCCTAGTGACTGCGGACAGGCCGTTTATAACCCCTATTATCAAAAAATCCGTCACTGGACAAGCAGGCAGCTCTCAAATTATAGCCGAGTCTCTAATTTGCCCTTTGTCGGCAAATTAATTGAGAAAGTAGTTGCTGAAAGGTCACCTGAACTATGTGTAGTACAAATAACTTATCTGAACCATACCAATCTTCTTATCGGGCGATCACTCGACTGAGACAGCTCTTTTGGATGTCCATGATATGTTCTGAGGGGTATGGATGATGGTAAAGCTGTTTTTATTGGCATGTAGATCTTACCGCTGCATTTGATACTGATGACACAAATTTCCTTGCATCGTTAGCTAACAATTTGGCATTAAGAGAATCTGCTTCTGGATTGGTTTCAGTCCTATCGGATCCAAGACCATGTAATGTTTTGGTTAAGGGGGCTTCGTCTGTGTCCTCCTCTTGATGTGTGCCCCCTCAGATCCGTCCTGGCCCCCTCTGTTACTATTACACTAGCTGCATTGGTCAAATTATTTGCAAACATGGCATTACGTTCTCTATATGCTGATGATGTTCAGTTACTCAGTTGATCCTACACTGCCTGGCGATGCTGCCCTGCTGTTTTGTTTATGCTCTCTCAGTGCATCGAGAGTTGGTCAGTCTTGGTTGTGCAAAATTATTAAACTTAAGTTGAACAATTCCAAGACCGAGCTCTTTCTTGCCGATTCCCATTCCATTACTCAGCCCGCACATTCCAGCTTTCACTCTTCAGTCGGCGGCCTTGCAATCCAATGTTTCCTCCGCCATTAAAAAATCTTGGTGTGGATTTTTGACAGTGGCCTGAGCATGACTGATCACATTAACTTCATACTACTCGCGTTCCTTAACTGGCAAATGTGTTAATTTAAGAAAAGTCGCATCATGATGTTTCTGACCTTTAATGCGTGTAATAATGCTGTTCGGGCCCTGGTCCTTTCCAGAATGGACTATTGTTGGTTCGCATCCCTAATGGTGTCTCCAAGAAGGACCTTGCCACGCGCCTTCAGAAAGTGCAGAATAGAGTAGCCAGGCTTATTTTTCAAGAAGCCTAAGCGCACACACACTTCCCCTTTGCTTCATGTAATTACCTGGCTCGCTTCTCTGTTCTGCTAGAATAAAATTTCGTACACTTGTGCAGACATCTAAAGGTTCTAAAATCTGCCCCCACCCAAGGCTACCACCTCTATTCCCTGTGAGTCATAGACATTCCTCATATTCCTCATCCGTTCCATAACTTCACTGCCGGTGATTGTTCTCGCGGTCCCCCGGTCGCGTAGGGATTTTTTGGAGACCGGGCTTGTTTTTTTTTTTTCCATCATTGGCCCTCGTCTCTGGAACTCCTTGTCCCCTGCCTCAAGAGAGCTAATTCCATCATGTCTTTACAACGCGAGCTTCTTCCAAACACACACCTATTTGCCAACATTTAAGCTTTCCTGTTTTCTTCCTTCCTTCTTTGCGTCCTAGTAATCCTTTGGCAATTAGGCCGCTTTAAAAGTTCTTGTATTATTATTATTATTATTATTCTAAAGATAAACATCCGTTCTCCACTTCCATTTTGTCAAATATTGAACATGGTTTATAAACCAAACCATATTCGTGGATTTAAAAAAATAATAAGTAATAAAAAAGAATTACTCATCCAAATTTTCATTTCTAAACCTTGGGCAAAAATGGCAATTGGGGGCTTGTGTTAAATGAAAGATACTGACACTTGATAGTCTTGGTTCAATGAGTAAATGCCTAAGTGCACGTAAAAATAAAACATTGTTTTTAACAGATCTTTTTTTTTTTAAATAAAGGTTTTTTAATTTTGTTATTTTTTATTTGAAAAAGAGAATTACTAAAGGCCATGACCCGATCGCTATATGGCCTCGTCCCCAGAACCCCAGATTTTACTGGAATTGGTCAAATTTTGGTATAACAAAACAACTATTTTCATCATTTACCCTGTAAATCTTATGGCTAATGGATGTTTGGTTTGGATGTTATGATCGAAAGAGCTAAAATGTATCTCCATTTTTTGGTCGACCAAAACTAATTTCACACAGCGCTCTATGGGGCTCACAAATCATGTTCTAGTCTAACAAAACATCAACGGATTGAAAAATCAGCACAGAAACTTTGTAGAAGGGATTTTGGGATGAAGGTGCACTTCTATCAAAAGAGTTAAAACCTTATTCAATCGGGCCATCCCCCTTTAACAAAATATCCATATTTGACAATGTTTAAGCATTCATCATTGCGACAGCTGCGGCACTGCCTTGAACCAAGCGGCCTTTTTACTTTTCTATTTCTGTCTGTCACACAGACTATTGATTAACCGTTATTTGTATCGGACATCGAATCGGCGGCCGATTTTGCAAATCGGCAAAAAATCGATCGGCAAAAATATGTCATAGAGGATTTGCCAATTCTCAGCCGATTTACTGAATGAATGAATCCACGATGTATAATGGGTATTTTTCCAATTTTTAAGTAGAAACATGAGACAAGAGTTGCGCAAAATGTAACCTTTCCTCCGAAATTTCCTCCAGAACATAAAGCAAATTTGGACTGTCACAAATTTGTGTGATTAATCATGGTCACCATTCCTAATTTAAGAATTTGAACTCGGTGCGATCTTCATATATGGTGGCAAATCAACGGAGCGGATCGGTAATCGCCGATACAACAAAAAAATATCGGCAGAGGAATCCCTGGATCGGTTAATCTCTAACACAGACACCATCTAATGGTCACAAAATCTGTTTAAACAGTGCTTCTTGTACATAGCAAACCTGTAGGAAGCAACTCCCTTCTGCAGTATCATTTTAAATTGAAGGGGGCCTCAACAACGACGTGGAATGGGACTCTAACAACGTATTTTTACTCCTGCCTAAATCAATCCATAATGCAATATTTGGAAATGACCCTTAGCTGTCATGTTTACCCCCAAGCAGAGTATTCCTACACATAAAAACTTTTACACTATTTTTTTTGTCACTAAGTAGATACAGTATTTGCTATTAATTGGTAATTAAACCGATCCATGGACTTATTCACGTTTTTGAAGTAGCTTCATCCCAGATGCACCTTCAGTGGATTGGATTTTAATTTACCAATTGATAGTTTCTATCACCCCTGAGATACCACAAGTACTTAAAATTATAACGGAGGGAGAGCATTGATTTCTAATCCAGATATAATCAAAGTCATGTATTGGCATCTTTGATACTGCCACAACCCGTGTATCCCGGATATATGCATCATTGACACATAACCTGCAGAGTTGTCTATGTACTGTAAAAAAGTTGATTAATTTTTCGCTTGTGTAATTTTTTTCAGCAATTTTAACATTTTTTGCTTTTTTTTTAAATTCGCTTTTTACAAGCTATCCTACATAGACCTACACACAAAAATAAACATTTTCCGCGGTTTTTCATTTCGCTCTAGCTCAGATCTGTGCGCGAAAATTAATGTAGCGCAAAATTTCCACTTTTACCGTATTAGAGACAAACAGTACATTTTATTTAATTCGATTCCAAATTTTCTATGGGTGCTTATAAAATTCCGACTTGAAGATAAAAAATCCTTTACTGACAATTTCGCTTCCGCAATTTTAAAGTGTGAATTGTTTACCATGACCTGTAAAGTTTGATCTCAACACAAAATTGCGATCTTTGTTTTACTTCTGTATGTCCAGGCTTTAAAATACCCAAATTCCAAAGAACAACTCAAATTTTCCCTCAATGTTGCTAAAATTTCCCTTATCTAATTCGTATTATTTAATTAACGGACAAAAATTGCCCCTCCAACTAGCAAATTTTCCCATTAGTTCCCAAGTTCCCCACTTTAGCCCAGGCATGAAAAAAACAAAAAGCCTTTTTTTGGTTTGCATCAATATTCAATTATAATTTTCAACCAATCAAAATTCAATCAAATATAGTGCGTAAGACAGCACTGACCCCCAAAAATTGCAACAGAAGGTTTTTGCCATTTTCTTCTGGTAGATAAGGTCCGCTTAACAATATTCAAAAGTTCCACAAAATCGAATTCCCAGAAAGTTATCAAACTATGACATAAATAAATGGCCGCCACCGCCATTTTGAAACATAAATCCTCACATCTCTGGCAATAATGAGCTAAAAGGACAAACAGGATGTCCTTCCTACTAATTCTATCATAACAAATCCTTAAAAGCAGTTTTATGAAGTTGAGATATCATCTTGACCTCTAAATCCAATATGGCTGCCATCCGCCAATGTTGGAAAGTACAAATTCTTGTATCTCTGGTACCGATGGCCAAAAGGACAAACATATGTCATTTCCCACTACTTCTAGATTACATCTATCCATTAAAATGGGGTTTATATGAAGTTATCACCGATATCATTTGACCTCTAAACCAATATGGCTGCCATCCACCAACTGTTGGAAGTACAAATTCCTTGTATCTCGCTGGTACCGGATGGGCCAAAGGGACAAACAAGAATGTCATTCCTACTATTCTTTCTTCTCTATCATTACAAATCCATTAAATGGGTAATTATGAAGTTCAGAATCTCCTGACCTCTAATTCCATATGGCTTGCATCCAACCATTTTTAAAGTACAATTCTTTATTTCTTGTACCGCTGGGCCAAAATTCAAATATGTTTATTTTTTTATTAATTGTAGCATAAGAAATACATTAACTTGGTTGCTGTAAGGATTTGAGAGCACCTTGAGTCTTAAAGCTGAGATTGAGACTGGTTAACTAATTTTTTAGCATGATGTCCACAAGGCTGTTCTGGAAACTTTTTTTTTTAGAACGGTAACCTGTAGCGTAATGAATTCCAAGGACACTGATTGTTTGTCATTGAACAGGGACACCACTGGGTTGTAGCCTTTATCTTTCTTTCGACTCAGGTTCGATACTGTCAAAACCAATACTCTGGAAGAAGCTCGTAACACAGGGGGTTCTCATAGATGACTTTGAGGAAAACAGGTTTTTCCTAACCTAAATTTCTTTACGTAGTCTCCGGCAACTTGAAAATGCATTGGCAAAGAACGATAGGAGCAAGTCATCACTGATAAGCATTCAGGAGGATTTGATATCAATACACAATTTTTCTCTTTGTCTGCCAGACCAAAAGTAAAGGTCATTGCAGCGAGCAGCGCTCTTCCTTCGCATAATGAAATACTATCAACCGATCTGTGTCTTTTCCAGTTCGGGTTGTTTGATTCTGCCATAGCAAATGATGTTTTTGCTATATCACATCTGCATTTCCTCTTTTTTCACCAGAAAAATTGGTCGCATTTGATATGTCTACCCTATTGCGATTCCTAGTTTTGCGACATTCTGTGTGCTGGCTTTTGTATTTTGGTTCACCGGTGTAAAATCCATGAGAAGTCAACGGATGGATATTTGCCATAATGGTCATCTGTGAAAGATGCTCATAATCATCAGCATTTCATTCACTTAATACGTGGTGCTCTCTGCTCTCTGTCCATTCCCTAACGTGTAAAAAAGAACCTCCTCAACAACATAGTGATCCGTCCTTTTGTCACTGTTTCAGGGGCAGCAGCCTCTGCAAGGGCCAACGTGTTCGTAAATGACCATCAGAAAATGTGGCTTTAATCTGCTTGATACCGAAACATGCTTGGCCAAAAAACGGATGGCGATAGTTGACGTTCATGGCAAAGCCAACCTTACTAAAGACAGTTTCCTCCGATTGGGATACTAAACATGGAATATTGGGCAAAAACAGAGCTTGGTCATCGGTTACCTTGCCAGCCCGAGGAGATGCCAGGGTCTTTACTTAGCTTTTCCGTTTTTAGCTATATGATAAAAGTGAGCTTGCTTTCCCTTTGTTTGAACTGTATCTTGCCACTTGGAACGATCTTGTCCATTGACCAATCCTCAAAACCAGCATTCTATCCCTGTGCAAATGTTTCTCAAGGCCTTTTCTTTCGCACTCCTGTGACCGAGAATGCTGTTCACACTTGGCTGGCAAGCTTTGGCAAGTCCAATTCGGTCCCTTCAGCATGTTTGAAGTTTTGATGATTTTGCATCTTTCATCACAGTTGACACTACAAGCGCCATTGGGTCTTAATGGATACACGGTGAACTAAAAAAAGACAGCACACACGAACATCGCAATACTAGGATCCCAAAACTAGGTAGACAGCAATGCAACAAAATGGTGCTGTGAAATACGATGTTCTCTAAAATGATCTGGATAGCAGGCTCCCATTAAATGGTGACCGAATGCAACAGAGAGACTGCCACGTAATCTTGCAGAAGTAGACTGCAGATGTTGTATCGCAAAAAGGCAGTCCCCCATGCATAATTTAAAGTCACAAATCAAAAAAAATATTGGCGAAGACCACAGATCTTTGATACTACTTCTCCATTATGCAAATGAGGGCTTAATTACCTTTACTTCGGTCTGGCACAGCAGAAGCAAACATGTTGTTCTGAATATAAAACTTCTGAAGTGCCTTATTCAGTGAAAACATTGACTCTAATCTATCGCCGTTTTGCCATGCCTTTTCCAGTGGTCCTACTTCATGATCATTTGTGGTTGGCAAGAATCTAATTTTCCTTCAAAGTAATTCCGGTGACCCTGTGCTCCTAGCTTGTTCCACTCAAAGTACTCGTTGTACTCCATATGGATCCTGAAGCGAAAGAAAGGAAGGTTGCAATGCAACGGTGTTCCCTATTCAATGGTCAGCAACCGGAGTCTTTTTTATGGTAAGGGATACCACGGTAAATTACCAGTAGCAACTACCATCTGGAAAGAAACCACTTGATGGGTTGGTGCCAAGATAGCGATTAACCTCCTTTTTAAGCCTGCCTATGATTATAAGCAGGAAGGGCATTCCAGATGTGGCAGTCTATGAGAATAAATATCTCTGATGGTTACAATGTTTAGATATTGGGGATCTTCAACTGCGGGTCACAATCGTATACTGACTGCCGGAGACGATGGTCTTCTCTTGGATTTGATAGACTCAGTTTGCAAAGTAGTTTCAGGAGCCTCCTCATAGAACATGAAGTGGAAAAGTGTAGTTTCTCTTACTGCTCTTCGCCTGAAAGATGTCTACACCAAAACCCTCCGCTGCAAACTCCTCTGTAGGATAACATATTTACACTCATTGCAGTTGAATGTGCACGACTGATGTCAAATTCCACTGACCTGGCTGGATATTAAGTCCTGCACCAGAGTTTGCCACTGGAATTGATCTCATGCAATTGTTCTTTCATATGCTCACAATGAATTTATCTGCATAAGAATGGAATTCTCCTCAGCTTGTGGACATTCATGTGAAAACATGATAAGAACCAGTCTCAATGACGAACTTGAAGACTACATAACTTTAGTACTAGTGTTTGTCGACCGTCTGTTGCAAACAAGTTTCTCTGCCACATTTTGCTGATGATGTAATGAGTGAAACTGTACTTTCTTGTTACACTTTGAAACCTTGACAATTACACAATTATAACTGTAACACCATATTTTGAAGATGGTGATGATTTAATTAAGCCGACCAATCACCCATGGCTACGAATTTTTGGACAAATACCTCACAAAAGAACTTTAAAACAACCATCTAAGTCATTTTCCTTATACCCCCAATTAATAAAAAAACACCTTCTTTTCCATTTTTTTTTTGCCCATCTGATATCAGAGATGAAAGATTATTCATACTTTTCAACATGGCAGAGGCATCCTAATTTGATTTAAGAGGCTAAGATGAATATCTCAGACTTAATAACACCCATTTTAATGGATTTGTTATCCTAGAATTAAGTAGAAATGATACTTGGTTTGTCCATTTTGGCCCATTCCGGCACCAGAGATACAAGAATTTTTTTTACTTTTCAACATGGCGGAATGGCTGCATATTGGATTTTTGAGGTTACGGTGATTCTCAACTCAAATAAAACCCATTTTATGGATTTGTTATGCAGCATTAGTAGAATGACCTCCTGTTTTGTGCCTTAGCTCATTTATTGCCAGAGATATGAGATTTATGTTTTTTCAAAATGGCGGGCTGGGCGGCCATTTTGTTATGTCATAGTTTGAACCCTTTCTGGGACTTCGATTTTGTGCAACTTTTGATTATTATTAAACGGACCTTATAGTACCAGAAAATGCCCACAAACATTCCTGTGTGCAAATTTTTTTGGGGTTACTGTGGGTAACATTTCCTCATATTGATCCTACTACTATATAAATTTCTATTATTTTATGAAACTTCAAATAATTTTAAAAAAAAAAAATTAAATTCCCAACGTAATGCATTTTCTTGCATTTATTGTGATCAGATTTGTTTTTCTTTCCTATCCACACAGGGCACAGTCCCTTCATATATGCCATGGCTTTATGTAGGCATGACAACTGACCTACGTAAAATGATGCCTAAACGTGCGGTCACTTTTTCAAAAGTAAAACAAATGTTATAGAGTTCCTGACTTTGGCTGAAGAAATGAGAGTGTGACTGAGGAAGCTCGCATGTGTGGGTGCGCTTTAAACGCTGGTAATCTTCCACTAAGATCCGTGATAAAGCTATGCGATTTTGGTTCATTAGCATAACAGTTTTGTACTTATTACCCCACAACAGGATAATGTCCTCAGGAAATAGGGAAACGCCATGGTTTGATTTTTTGTAAGGACGTGGTTCTGGAATCGGTTTTTGGTTTACTCAAAGGTTTATAGGGAAAGGTCAATGAATAAATATCATGTGGTCATGTCAAAGGCATCTACCATAATCCTACTAATTGCCCATTATGGTTTGTCTGTTTCTTTCTCTGATGGATTAGTTTTGTAATCTGTAAATTCATTTGATCACATTAACAATTGGGAAATTTTGCAATCTGAAGGAAAAATTTTTTGAAACCTTGGGAGGGAATTTTGAACATCTGCAGGGAAAATTGAATGAATGTTTCTTTTCTAGAAAGTATACACTCTTTCCATACTCGTAGACACCAACAGAAATAACATTTCACTCTCAAAAATATCAACTCCAGACATTCAACAGACATCCATACATTCTAAAGGTTTCTTTTGGAATATTTCACACATGTAACAAGACTTCCTCCAGCCTCTGCCAGATATGCCACCACTACCTGAAAACCTAACCCTTTAATCTCCTCCTGAACTCCGAGGGGTGAGCAAGCCATTCAGTTCTTGTTTGCGACCCTCGCCAACAAGTGTTAAAGTGCCACATCAATAAAGATAATAATCACAGCAATTGTGGCAAGGGAAATCAGTAGCAACTCAGGTACTCTACTCTAATACCATGCATTTATCCAACAAATGCCTCTTGCATGACAATCTTGCCAAATTGATGTATCTGGATGTGCTAGCTGCCTATAGTGTAATTCATATAATAATTAAGAGAAACATGACCTTTGATAATCATTGAGATTATCACAGGAAGGCCAAGGTCATAATGCCTACTCCAGGAAATACAGTATAGGTAGCTAATAGTGTCTTTTGGCACAACTATTAACATCTCCTCTGACCAAAATGTGTATAATAAATCTTGCACAGAGGGTTCAAGCTCCCCTTACATTGAAAGGGTGTAGTTCTGTATGAATTTTAACTAATGTGTGTGACCTACTCTTGTCTCATCAAAGGATTGCCTTAAAAAGATAATACACCCAAACTCTCTAATTAGTTTGATTGATTATTTTTTATTTTTTGTGGCATTAATTTGTCTTTTACATATTGATCTACAATTTCCTGCACCATCATTATAATATCACCTTTTAACATCTAACAACCCCTTCCCCTGAATATTTTCCCCTTCCCCCTATTTTTCACCACACATTCACTACTAATTTTTAACCTAAATTCACCTCCAACCGACCCTCTTTGAAAATGGCCCAGCACCCCCAGGGGAGTTTATTTAGAACAATTGGCAGAATCATGCCTTATATTACTCAGAGGGCAATCCCGTCATTTATCTTTTACTCCAATAAATCTTTCACACAGCAGTATTGCTGAGTGTTTAGGTGTATCCCTCCGTCCGGCCACCCCACCCCGTTTAGCAGGGAACAAAACTGGATTTAAAACTGGTTTAACTAACTAACTATTACGGGAAAGTTTGAGAGCGTTTTTTTTTTAACATTGGTGGTTGACTCCTGTATATATGTTACTTACTGGTGTTTCATTTTTTATACAAACCAGAAATAATGTGTCATAATTCATGTGTTTCAACAGTTTTACAAAGCAGTTCAAACTTGGCCAAAGTAGTGTTACAAAATTAATTTGTCTAACTAACCAAATCCAATTTTAAGCAATCTGTACCCAACTATTATGAGCTGCTTTTTAGATAATAGTGGGAGAAAACAATAAGGGGTTTTGGTCGACCCTTGCTTGTTAACCCAAAAACAATCCATTTTGGGTGGACAAAAACATATAGCGTTTTTCTATTGAGCATCCAGTAGTTTTTCCGGTGAGATATTTCCCCCGGTAAATAGTGTATACGATATGGAGAGAGAGGGCAAATTTCTACTGGAGTGAGGCATTCGGGAAAATAGCCGACTTTCAGTGACCCAATGAAATTTGCCGGTAGAGATCAATTCACTTGTCAATATTGCAATGCATTATGGATTGCCCCGTTCCCGGGAATGATAGAACAACCTTCTGTAATTTAATTTTGTTGATTCACATATTTTCGCGCCCAAAATCTGACATCCATTTAAAGTTTAACTTCAGCACCAAAGCATTATAGCGTAATGCTTTGCTCGTCGAAGCCACGGGGGAAAAGTATTTTATTGACATTTACTGTTTCCTCTGCTCCTACATCAACCCGTGGGTTTGTTGATCTAAATTGTAAGCCGCACCATTGCTTCAGTGACCCGGCCAATTTCCAGTTTCTCTAATACTGCATTCTCACTGATACAGAGCGGATCTTTTTTCTATTGAAACGTGATCCGGTATATGTTCTTGGGTAAAAATCCTTCAAAACAAGGATGGTTTGCCAGAGAGACTTTCCCAGGTAAAAAGTAAGCCCAAATACCAGAGAAGGTTCATTTTCTATTAAACAGTTTTTAAAATCCTTTACCCCGGTGTTTTATCTTTGATCCAGAAAAATATTTGCCATAACAACGTCCTAAAAAAGAGCAGTGTCCCTGTATACTGAAAATGACTTGGTGCCAACTCTAGTGTCAGTGCTTAACGTGGAAGAGGGTGTGCTAAATGTAAAGAGGGAAGGCTAACCCTGGATGGATCCGAGGGATAAGAACGACCTATCGTAGAACCAACCTCTCTTCGCCCCCAAGGTTGAACTCCTCATATCTTTCTTTCACAACATGTTGTCACAATGGGACTCATATCACTTACCCAGAAATACTGATCTACCTTGAATACCCTATGGACTCTCAGCAGTAAGCAACACTGCTGTAAAAGTGGATTTTTATCGCTACATTTACGTTCATGATATTCTTTGCAGGCTTTAGCCAGCTTCCGCACAAAATAAAATGCGTAATACATGTTTCCTTATGTAGAGGTCTCCATAAAAGCTCATCTTTAAAAACAGCAAAGCGGTTTTTAAAAATTGGCAAAAAGCAAAAAATCATTGCACAAACATGTCCCACTTTTGTGATTTTAAAATATCTTCTTTATTCAATCCTTCCTCCCCCACTAACCTACATAAATACAATTCTGGATACATCTTGTCCCTCCCCTTCCCCCACCCCCCCCCCGGAACCATTTGTTAGTGCACGTTAATTCAATTTGGGTTTATTTTACACGTGTGGATCATGCTAATCATACCTCTCTAGGTAAGAAATCACAAATCTGATGCTCCTTCATCTAGCGCTCCAGTCATTTTATTTGTGCAAGCACCGAATTGAAAATGATATGTTTATGTAGAGCACGATGGCAAAGTAGCGCTATAAGACAAAGTAACTTTAAAAACTGCAAGTGAAAGATGTACATGTATAACAACTAACTTGGACATGTAGTTATTAAGAAGTTTGTCTACACTGGACTTTTCTCTTAAGTTTGAACAAAATATGTTTTGAGTTAAAGTGCAACCTAGGTTTTCAAATAACATGGTGTCCCTAAAAAATGTGAAAATTCCTGATTTTTGCACCTGATTAAGCTTTTCTTCAAAAATAAGCCCCATCTAAAAGGAATTTAAGCTGAGAAAAGTTTCTTTGGTTCAACAATGTGAAATGTTTCTATTTCGTATAGGAAGCAAATAGTAATTCAGCCTATGTTTTTATAGTGAAATATAAGCAGTCCAAAATCACCTTTTTTTCTCTATTCTGTTACGACACTTCTGTAGCCAAATCCCCGGTAGAGCTCTATGAGTGTCTAATCTAAATGAAATTAATATTATAACACAATATCTGGGTGCCCCAAAATCTTCTCGTTGCACCTTTAAGTATATTAAATATATTTAAAAAAAAAAAAACTTTTCTTTTTTTAGATTATGCCCCATATTTCAGATAAATATCAGCTGACATTTCTGATCTCAAATGATTAATGCTTTGCACCTCAAAAACAAACCCCCGCATACAAAGGTTAACATTCAGCGGGCGTTTTCGCCAAGTCAACGACCACTTGACTGCCGACTAATGAAATCAGCTGCAACTTTAAAATTGAGGACAAGAGACAATTAGCTGCTACTCCTAACAACTACCCGGTTCTCAGCAAATAGTGCTCTAGTGTGTTGGCCCGATTCGAGCCAAACTCCTGTCTTGGGGTCTTCGTTCGGCAAGAAAGAAACAATCCATATTCGTTGGCTGCTGCAGGGAACAAGAAAATACATATTAAATCCATCTAATTATTTTCAGCACAGTTTCAAACCACCCAAATCAAGAGTGCTGTTTACCAATTGATTTCTAAGACACAACAGGGGGTGGGGGTTGGGTAGGACATGCCGCCGGCACAATTTGGGCATTGAGGGATTTCCAAACGGTAATTTGGGGGAAGGGGGGGGAACTGTTAGTGCATTTCATGGTAGGTCTCTGTCTCAGTTACATTACAAAATCTCCTCTTAGTAACCTTAGTCAATAACATTTAGAAATATCATGATAATTTTGGAATATAAATTATTGACTTCAAAATCCGTAAGGGTTAGTGGATTAACCTTGCTGACAGAATAGTGAAATTTCAAAAAAAGGTCATTAAGATTTAAATATTCGTGACCAGGCCTAGCCTATTAGTCAAGTACGGTGTGTAACCGTTCGAATATGCGTAAGAGTGCCCTCCTAGCATTTTAAGTCATTTGAAAATGACATAGCCACTCGGGTTACGCCATAAGTTGATGCCGTTTTTGCAATTTGCTGTGCGGTTAGATTGGCAATGTCCTAGCCCCCTGAGAACACAAGGTGTTAGTTACATTTTAGTTTAGGGTAGTGGTTATGTAGCCGTATAAGGCTATATATGACAGAATTATGTAGCCGTATACTGGCGATTTATACAAGGATGCAAATTCAACGCGAATCACCGAATTGACTCGCGCCAGGACTCTCGCCAGCTTGTACAAGGGAGGAATCAAAACTTGATTCGCGTTAAAGCTAAGAATAAGCTCGTGGAAATGATAACATTCGTCACTAACAAAATCACTATTTTCCCTTATAAATCATTATATAAAAGAAAAATACAACCCGCAAATCAAAACAAGCGTAGAATCCTCACCATGCTCTCCCCAAGCTCACACCGATGCGAACACATAATATTACCTTGCAACAACATGGGGAAAACCCCCATTTTATTTATAGGAAGGCGTCTGCCACGTATGCTTACAAAATCGACTCAGTCATTGGTCATAACGTCGTTCAATGAGTTCAACAGAACCAATACGTTCATGGTTACTTGCACGTGTTGGACTTCGTGGCCTTTTATATCGAGTGGTTTTATTGGCTGGTATCTTTTGTTACTTTGTGAGATTGATCATGAAAAACCAATATAATTCACGGTGCGTACGTTGTTAGGCATGTTCGATTAAAACCCACGAGGTTGCCAAGTACACAGCTGTCACGGAATTCTTTCGCCACCGATTAAAGTCCACAAACTTAGGAAAACACATAGGTGATTTCGTGAATTAAGAACTCATACTGAGGGGCTAAAAGCATAAAAAAGGGAGCTTACAAACCGTGTGACATTTGTGTGTGCGTCATTTGACTAGACTTGTTGTGTTAAATGCCTTGGTAATAACATGAAAATACGATGTAATGTCTTCCGAATTCCCATCAACCAGTACCAGTGATTCCGGGTCTGATAATGTATGTAAGGGTCCTAAATCGCAGACTGTATCAAGGCAGACGGTCGAACAGTCTTGGGAAAAGGAAATTACTAGTAATTATAAAATAAATATGCCTACATGGTTGGCATATTCCCTATTTTATTCATCTTCTTTAAAGTGCATGTGTTGGTAAATTAATCAAAATCTGAATGCAGTTGCGCATTTCAGAATGATTATGTTCAAGTATATTTGTAATTAACCTTCACACAGTGATTTCATGTTGGAAACAAGTACTAGTCACTGGATTCAGTGTTACATATTGAGTAGTGGAATGTTGTAAGTTTGGATTAAAATTTTAAAGCTCCGAACGAACCGACCCGCCCCGAATGATTCATAGACTTAGTAGGCCTATCTCTCTGATACTGTTGTACTGTTACACACACTGAACTTAACAAGAAATGAAATAAAATAGGGAGCCAAACAGTAGTTTTTGCCATTTTTACATAATCATTGCAGGGGTGCAATTTTGCCCCGGCTTGAAACTAGCATTACCATGACAGTGCTATACTACTGTACGTTTGCCCATTTGACTCGTCAAAGTCATAATCTGACATGGGAATCGGTTGATTCTCGCAAACCTCTATGATGAGAATCACTCATGGCTTCGCGCAAGCCGGGACGAAATTGCACCCCCTGATAGGCGGCAGAATTATGAAGCCGTATACCGCTATATAGTGGCAGAATTATGTAGCCGTATATGGTCAAATAGCCTGTCCCTAAGTAAATCCCGCTGTATAGCCTAATATGTACGGAATTAGTGACGATTATAGTAGGCCCACAGCCACTGATGGATCAGCTGCAATCATCTTGTTACGGAGTAGGGCCCCTAATTAAATACGAAGGACCCTAACCCTAACCCTAAACCCTCATGCCAAGGGATCCCTGCTCAGTTTTTCATTTCCTTAAAATATGCTACAGTATACTGGTATCGGCTATAATAGGATTTTTGTGTAAAATAGCCGTATAACGGCTACGTAACCACTTCATACATTTTAATATATTTAAGAGCACAGTGACTCATATAAAATTAAAAAAAAGTTATAGTAGATCCAAGGATATGGCCCAGGTTGAACAAATCCGCATGCTTTTCACTGGCTCAAGGCACCGTTAGCTTATATGGTTATTAGGGGCCAAAATTTGAACTGCAGTGCCTCACTTCAGCCATTTTACCTCATCTCGTTTTCTATCATTAACAGTGGCTCAAATTATGGTGCATTTTTTATTTTATTGCAAGTATTGTCAGCATTGGCAAAAGTACCATTTTCCACCCAAACGAAAATACTTTTTACCCTTTTGACACTAGCCATGAAAATTTCCTGTTCACGACTTTTTTCAGTCATCTATATTATAATAGGCCATGTGTATCTGTCTGTCTGTCTGTCTGTCCGTCTGTCTGTCCGCCTATTTTCTCGGAGTCCGGTAGTCCGTAGTTCACAAAACTTGATGGGTGGGTGTAGCTTGGCCGGGCCAGATCAAGTTCTATTTGATTTGGCGGAATACGTGCTGCGTGCCCCACAAGCCGGGTAATCGCAAACACAGCTCAAATTTGTGGTTGGGCTTTCCAAGTGTTTTAGATATAATCCCCTAATAGCTTTTAATGTGTGGGCTTCCAAAACAGTAATTATGTGTATGCCTGTTTGTCCTAGAGGGTCCCTACAAGGTAATTAGGGTCTTAAAGGTCATTGGGTAACATTTATGTATGGACATGCAACTTGAGGGTGGGGTTGGTTGTTGATGCCATCCCGAGACCCAGGGACCGCGCACCCGGGGACCGCCGAGTTATTATTATTCCATAGTAACAAGCCCATGGGTTTCTGTCACTTGCAGTTGCCTCATCAATGCATGTGTGTGGAGGGTCATATTTTTCATGATTTCCACCTTGCAGTTCATTCTTCCTTCGTTCTTCATAACTGGCTCACCTGCCTTAAAACACTACAAGCCATTCAGGAAATCCCGACACCATCTATGACGAGTCTGCCTACCAGACACCTCTCAATTCTAGAGATCCACTAGAGGATTTATGGGCATGTATCCAGGTCCTAAACCCCAAACTTTTGGATAAAGGCATTATTAGGGGGGTCCGGGTTTCAGGGTTTCAGGAATTCAAAGAGAAAATTGATTTTTGTACTTTCGACCATTTTCAAACTTCAATTTCCAAACCGCAGCGATTCAAACGAGAATATGAAAAGTTATAGTACATAAGTCAGTGGCTTTAGAGATGGCGTCTCAAAATTGCTGTGGTCAATTGGAAAGCTATATAGGCTTGGTTCGACTCATTTAGAGCGTTTTTCCTGCTTGCTTCCCAAATGCCTGGAAAAAAACTAATTTGACATTTTGAAATCAAAATTGACAAATAATATCTTTGAAGCAACTGTAGTAGCTTGCCGTGTTCAATGGATTATGATTCCCAAACATCCAGCATCCCAGCAGATACTTTTACTATATTTTTGAAGTACATACGTGTACAGTACAACAAGCTGCTTATACCAACGGCCTGTTCCGACATGGGACACAAAATGCGAGTGTGTATATACTTAAGTCAAAATTATGTGCACGTTCTACAGATGTATATTGCACTGCACGCAATATTGATTGTAATAGATGAGAAGGCTAAAAATAACACTAAAATAGTGCCAATGGAAGAACAGAAAAACCTTCCAAAATAGTGTATTAGTAAACTTGTGTAAAAGAGAGGAAAAAAATAGTGATCCAAAATAAATAATGTACAAAAGGGGAATTATACAGACTGTAGCGTGAGACAAAAAAAACTTTTTGGGACCTTTCAGGGCGTGATTTTAGATTGTTCTGATAAGTGTATGTTCACAAGACAACTGATTTAAATTAATTCCATTGGCAAGCATTTTCATTACATTTGCTGAAATAAATTTATTTTGACAGAAAAAAAACATCTCTAAGACTTCTACAGTTAGTTGCCGAATGATATTAATTTCTGGATATTGTTTATTTTACGTGTCTTGAAACAAAAATCAAAGCACGCACATCAGTTTGACAAGCTCATCTCACCCACCCCCGAGGGATTTGTGCCATTATTAGAACCATGCAAATTGCCTTTATTGTTTTCAATGCACTCAGTATTGAATTATAAATACACTGAATTATTTTCCCCATGGCCCAAAATCTGTCACACTTTTGTCTTATAAAATTTATCAAAACAGCAAAAAAAAAAGACTCAATAGGTTACGAAACCCGAACCACCAGAGTATGAGAGCTTTTGTGATCAGGCAGGCTGAATTCAATATCAATTGGACACTTAATCTTCCCATCTTTTTTTTGTATCTTGCTTTCATCAGATTCTAGGTTCTGCATGAGCCACTATTTTTACATTTTATTTTATTTTTTTCATTTTTGCGATTTCCAACATTTTGTACATTTTGCGAGTGCTATTTTCACGGAATCCAAAACAAATCACTACAGGTATAAAAGCAAGAAGATTATAAACTTGTGCAATAGATATGATAGAACTATGTGCTGCCATGTATGACTCTTTAAATGGTTCCCTTTGCCCCCCCCCCCAAAAAAACATTTCAAGAACCACCAATCAAAGACTGCATAATAGTATATTTGATGGTAATTTCTGACAAATGGCAGCTATTGCACTTACGATTCTCTTGAATTCACGCAACAAAATATAATTAACTCTTCATTGCATTAATTCATTTTCACATTCTTATTAAATTTCCATTTTGATTTGTGAAATTTGTGAAAATTAAACCAGAGCAAATAAAAACAGCCCAACAGGGTATTTTACCTGCACAAAATCCCTCTTCTCCCCCATTGACGCCTGTATGTTAAGCGTGACGTACTGCGGGACATGCAGTCTCCGTATTCCATTATTTCAACTTATCCTGTATAATTTTTTAGCACTTGAAAATTAATTGCCATGGAAATATATCATGCATCACAGAAGCACCATGATTGTTCTGCAGTGTGTACTAAGGGAGAAGAGATCAAAATAAAACGCGTCGATCTAACATTTCAGCAATCACTGAATTGCATTTGAATTTTTTTTTTTTAATTAAAACATGAAAGCACAATTCTAACATGAAAATCTATTCCATACTGAAAAAAAAAAGATTGCTGATTGATTTTTTTTTAATGATTTTTATGTTTTTAGTTTTTTATATATTTATTGATACATATTGCCTCAATCTGTAAATAGAATCCTGTAATTTGTGCCACACAAAACAAACCTTCAGCTAATCATCTACCAAAAAGATGTTGCAGGTTGCCCCCCCCCCCCGACGACTTTGGCCGGGAAAAAATTGCTAAAATCATTCTAAATCAGCCGTTTTTTAGCCCTCTGACCGGGAAAATTGGCCTGAGAGGGAAAAATTCCCAAGACTGGGAAATTTGCCCCCTCAGAGCGGGCAGGCCCGATACGGCACTGTGTTGTGTGTGTGTGTGTGTGCATGCGTGCATGCGTATGTGTATGTGTTTGTGCATGTGTTTTGTGTGTGTGTGTGTGTGTGCAAATTAAACAAGTCATGGTTTAAGAACTTTTTAGCGGATGCAGAGCGAGCTTGAAAAGTGCTCTAGTTTTTTCGATTTACCCCTCCCCACCGTAGCAACAAAACACAACCCCTTTATTTGAAGGAGAAATATATAGAGATTTAAGAAAATTATGGTTGTGGTTGAAATATTTGGTTGCCGGGAATGATTTCTATGCCGAAAATGAAATTTTTGCTGCAAGTGTAGCGCAATCATTATTTTTATATTTTTTAAGGTAAAATAATACAATCATATTTTTATGGTATCCTATTTGTTATTGAGATGGGTTTTTTTTCATACATTGCATAAAGGGTTCAGGTAATGCCGTTGTGGTGACATGTGATAAAAAGGATGCTTTTTTTTTAGGAAAAGGCGATTTTGGGGCTAAAATTCTAGACCCTTTATATATTGTATAAAACAGAAATCTATACTATAATGTCAGAGATTGATAGTATTGCATGATGATAAAATTTGTTTTGCTAAGAAATTAATAAATCTTCATATTCTTAAGTTTTAACTCAACGTGATTTTTTTTGACCCAAAGTTTTTGACCACAACCATCATTTTTAAAAGGTAATTTATTACAGCTTTCGAATAGAGTGGTTGCGTTTTTTTGTACCGATGGGAGGGGTTTTCGACAATTTTGCTCCAAACGCCTCCATTAAGTAGCAATCACTTTCTCAGTGACAGGGGCATGATTAAGTTTTGTGGAAAATCCTAAATTTGGTAAAAAATCCTGAAAAACATAAAATTGACCGAAAATGCTCAGAATCGGCTGAAAATAAATAAAGTTGTGGGTTTTTTTTTTAAAGTAAAAAATCCTGAATTCAGGAAAAATCCTGAAGAATCACACCCTGCAGTGACATCTCAGAATATTATTCAGTAACTGAGAAAATATAGCTGCGATCACTTCTTAAGCTACTCAAGGTTTTTGAGACATGCTTTATTCTGCTTTCTTATTTTGCCCATTGCTTCACTTCAGGGACATTTGGTATCATAGATGTGTATTTCATTGCTTGTGCAGGTGTTTTGATGGTCTTGCTATTTACAAGTATTTACAAACAGTGCAGTTCATAATCAATATACATTAAAAACAAATACTACACTCAACATGCAACATTGGCAAGTTCTGTTGAGTGCTGCAAATTTGTGCACACATCCGGACAATTGACTTTTTTTCCCCTCAAATTGACCGTAAAAAGAAAAAACCTGTAGCTATATGTTACAGCCGGGAAATGATCACTCGTGCACGAGTGAAGCTTGGTAACGCTACTTACGCTGTCCTTGGAGATTGTGGGCTTCCGGATTCTTCTCACGTATCACTCGGCAGACGTCGAAGACCATCGTCTGCGGGTCAAACTGCATTGTCTTTGTGCTGTTAGCACTGACGATGTTGATTTTCAGTGACATGAGCGCCATGATGATGGCTCGGTTTCGTGTGTCCTTGTGTGTTAAGTTCCCCCCTCAGTTGCTATTTGTTGTGTGGTTTCTGTAGATGGCAAACAAACACAAACAAGTCTTATGAGTTAGTGAGAGAATCACCCCTGCCTCATGTATGCTTACTGAATATTCACTACTCTTAGGTTGTATAATCCCTATTCAATACTGGTTATCCACAATAATTACTGTACTGACCCGAGTATAGTCCCATCTGTTTTGAACCCGAAATTAGCTTGAATTTAGGGGGTGGGATTATAATGGGATCTCCCCCGTACAGTGGCGTAGCCAGCTTTTTTTTCAGGGGGGAAAAGGGGGGGCACGTACATTTTCAGGGGGGGCCGCATATATTAAAATTGTTAGTATAATTATCTTGCCTATGTACATCACTAATTTTTCAGGGGGGCAAGAGGGGGGGGCAGGGAGATTCCCCACAGGGGGGCGGCTGCCCCCCCTGGCCCCCTCCCCTGTGCTACGCCATCTGCCCCCGTAACATGAAACACACAAGCATCAACATTTCATCTTTTCAGGGCCAAACTTATTCCAGATATTGTCATATGAGGTGCTTGATCAAGACTTGTAAATGAATTGAAGCATGAACCTAATTAATCTTGTAAAGAAAATCACTAGAAGACACTACCAAAAAGGTAATGATAACAAAAATTACATGTCATCTATTGCCTTCCAGCAAAAAACTTATGGTGGGAATATAATAAGATTTTTACTATTCCTCACATCTTTCAAAACTGGAGGTGGGATTATAATCGAGCATGGGACTATAATCAGGTCGGTACAGTATTTGAACCCCTTAACTTTTAATCCTCACTGGACATGGAGACAAGTTAATTACTTGTTGTGACAGAAAACAACAGAAGCATACCACTGCCCCTTTACTATGGATTTCAATGCGAACCCCTTTCTCATTATTATTGTGATGAAAATCACATTGCGCTATCGTTGTTTGGCAATATTTCTAATGATCTTTAATTAGTATAATTTAACACCTCTAATGCACACAAAGGCAGCATTTATAATACCTGCCACATGTATTGATCGAGATCTGCGTCACTTGAGCACAGTAAGTGTTAGAAACATGTGCAATTTTATCCACTTGGTAGTGCAAAATGGTTACGGTAATGTATTTAAATCTAACGAACACCTAAACACAATATGTCCAATTGTATTATGTGGTACTTATAATATCAAAACATTTAACATTTGATTGTATTGTGTAATTAATGTTTTGTCTTTTGATTTTTTGCTTTGATCCCATCCACAAACCAACCAGTGGTTCACCTATTTTGGCGACTATAATAAAGTGAAGAAATTCACAAAAATTCCTGCTTTGTTTATGAATTTTCCCTGTGTTTTTAGAACCATTTAGGCTATTCTGGCACCGTAACAAGACAAACAAATACATTATTGAAAAAATTTCATTTGTGTTTATTCTTATTACAACATTTGTAAATGGTGATCTAAAAGGAACTTTAGTTAAAAATATTTAATTAGCTAATCGACAAAAAGAATGCCCCCTAATTTTCAAAAAAATTGTGTTTTATTTACCATAGATAGTTAACTTGTCCATACTAATCCCTGTGTGAACTATCTACCTCAAATTGAAGTCCGTCATATGAAAATCACAACTTTGTTTATAAATTCCAACTGGAAATTTTGTTTATAACACAGTATCCTATGGCACTGTTATAATATACAATCAAATGTTACTTGCATCAAAACAACAATTCCAATTCTCTCAAACAAACTTTGGAATTGGGCATTTTAGAGGACCATCTTTAGTTCTATTCAACTATTCTTATTACAACACAAAAAAATATATTTTCCAAAATCTCGGAGTCCGCCTTTTACATAATTTTAAAACTGCATAGCATACACTGATTTTCCTTAGTATAGATTTCTTGGTAACTTCTCCAGTGTGGTCACTAACGATCGTTGTGTTAGAGATGACTGTAATGTGAGAGACGACTGTCCTATAATCTTTGATAGCCCCGCTATTAAAAACCGAAGAAGATAATATGTGCCTTTATGATGGGAAAGTAAATGTCGTTAATCTTCCTTTAATAGGTTTGATAAAATATAATCCACAACAACACCATGTGATACACTCTAGTTTCTTGCAAGTCCAGTGCTACATTACATGTCCACAACTATATGGTCGTGTATTATGCTCCCTTTCGTCCGTCCGTTTTACTCAAACTCTCAGACTCAATCGTCCACAAGATACACAGATAGCAGGTACACAGATATAATGTAAATTCAACATAAGCTACCACACACATTAACAATTCCAAGATGTCCACAGTTTAATCCAAGAATAACTGCGGATTAGTCTAATAATTTTCAAACCATTACAAAAGCTTTACACCATCACTGGCAACAGTGCCCCGCAGGCTCCGCAGAAAGGCAACGACAGGCAAGGTGTTCCCGGGGTTGAGACGAGGTCATCTCGTCAGAGCTAGGCCAAAAGGCAGTAATGATCCTGACTGAATCACTAGATATTTGACATAACATTACGGTGAGCCAATTATCCCAGTTATAACCCGGCAGTTTGTCTTTGACGTCACGGCACACATCGGCAATGTGCGTTAGGTACAGTGATCGACTTAGAGAGACAAATCCAATATTTCTCGGTTCGCGCGTGAGATGCAAATGTCCTACTGACGAGGGCTAAATAAAGATTTGACAAAGCAACAGCATGGGGATAAATTATCTCATAAGATCTCTGTGTAACTCACAAATGACCAAATTTTGGTGTTTTGGTAATGTAGATTGCAAAAATGTCATTTCTTTAGTGTATATCTGTTTGACTGAAAAATAACAAATGACAATTAAATAATATGATGATACAACCTTTTGTAATTTATACCAGTAAGACTGATTTGCCAATGCGTCATCGATTTTAAAATAAATTTTGGAAACAAAAACAGCTAATTTCACTGAGCCTGAAACGTGTCAAAGAAGCATTCCCACACACAGACTCTCAGCCTGTTCAGGGGTGCGATTGAGTTTTGTAAAAAATTCTTAATTTGGTAAAATTAAAAAAAAAATTTTAAAAAGTATATAAATTGACCTAAAAATGCTTAGAATCGCGGATTGAAATTAAATTAAAGTTGCAGAAAGTGAAAAAAAAAATCCTAAAATTAGAAAAAAATCTTAAAGAATCATATCCGGGGGCATGTTTACAGTTATTGTTTGGGGGGTATTTGAAATCCACACATCCCTACTTTGTAATTAAGACTCTGCTCAAAGTCTTTGTAAGTCAATGTAATTCTAAATCCTAAAAATTTTTTAACGAAGCCAATATGTTTTACAAATTTATGGTTGTGGAGCAAAGCATACCTCACAAAAGTACTACATTTAATGGTTAGTGTAATCTGAGCCCTATTTTGGACCCAGGATAATGATGACATAACTTTTGGTTGAGACCATTGGCAGAAAACATTGATCAGTAGATTTCCATATAAATAGGAAAATTTGAAAAGTACTTTTGAAAACTAGCCAAAAAAAGTTGCATTACAACTCCTACAAGAAATTTCATAGCCAGCAATGTCAAATTTCACACTGATCTCTTCCAAAAAAATAGGTCTATACAGAGTGCCAGCGATTGAGTGCTCTCATTTCAGGAAAGAAATTTTGTCCCTCTTTTTCCCCTCTTTATCCCTGCTATGAAATCATCAGATTTCTGCAAAAGAATTGACCCTTTTATGCAGCTTTTCAAATCAGCTGTCAAAAACTTGCATTACTTTCACTGGAGTATTTACCACAAACAGAGCTCAGAGTGTGTATCACAAATAAAAGCAAAAATCTACGGGGTCAAACAGCTGTCATTTAATGTGACCAAAAGTTTGGCAAAGTACACCAGAAGTTTCAAATTTTGCTTTCATGTTTAGGTGTAATTAGAGAAAGTTTAACAGTGACTCAAAACAGGTATTTCTCAAGAAAGGCCTATGTAATGTGTTCTACCCTGTCACTTCAAAAGCCTATTTATGGTAACTAGGTCTTTATTTTACCTGACAGTCAGGAAATTAACGCTATTAGAAGCATCCTTGTCGAAGGATTGATTCTTTGTACCGGCAAAGTTTTACACTATACATGTGGGTACACACGTGCATGTACGCATTATGTAGGGGCCTACAGCATAATGTCATGATTGAAACTTAATTCCTTGCTAAGCTTATAACAAGTGAAAACATGATATGGGAACATGGTTTGAATCCTGCTACTGTATTTATCTAAGGTTAAAATAATATTTTCTCTCTGCATGCAAGTATGAATCTTTCCAGTGTCATGCCCTCTACAACCTGAAAATTTAAAAGGTGCAATGAGAGATTTTGAGGCACCCAAATATCGTGTCATAATACTAGTAATTCCATATATAGATTATTTGCTTGTATACGATATTAGAAATTACACAATATTTATACAAAAAAAACATTTCTCAGCTTAATCCTTTCAGATGGGGATTTTTGTGTTGGAAAGCTTTACATCAGGGCAAAAATCAATACTTTCAATTTTTTAGGGACACCTGATATGTGAAATCTTTCGTTGCACCTTTAAAAGCGTGCTATGTTCTCGAATTCTCTACTTGATATGAGGGCCTGGCAGTTGTATACACTCAACACCAAGTTTTGTGGGAAACAAACTTGCAGTTTTGATGGTAGATGCAATAATGCATATTGCAATGTCCTAGTCATTGCTTTGCTAATAATTGATGGTTAACCTTGAAACAGCGTTTTTTTGTCTATCTCCGGAAAGATTTGGAGGCTGAAATTTCAAGTCGACAATGAGAAATATACATCCTTTTTCTTCTGATAAATTTAGGTCAACTTTCAGATTGGTATTGGATAAGGACATGCTTCCACCAATCTAAAAATCCCTTAGGCTAAAAGCACACCAAGTAACTTACTCAGGTAACTTCCGGGTTCCTTCTGAAAAGAGACCGGATTATGATTTTCATGAGCTGTGTGCAGGTGAAATGTTCGTGTTTTTTTTTGTTTTTTTTTGCTTAAAATGTTTAGATCAAGTGGTGCCATTTGGGTTTTTTGATAGAAAATCTACCTTTAAAAGTTACAAACATGTAGGACAATATGTGGGTTGAAGTGGGTCTCAGTTTACTGGTTAGGGGCATGGATAAGACAGAAGCCCTAAAAGTAGGACGATGGTACATCAAGAAGATGAGTATACAGATTGGGTTGCTTCAAATGTTTACAGTCACAGTTTCTCTGCTGAAGGAAATTGGTTAGGCTTCAAATCTTACTTCAGTCTTGTAAAAGAAGATTTGCCATAGTGATTTACACAAGCAGTAGAAAATAACTTATTAACGATAAATAGTACAAATTATTTAAGATACAAGAGCAATACATTTTTCAAGCGGGTTTCTTTCCCGGTACTTTCGTGATTTTCAAGATGACGTCCAAAATGGCTGCCAAAATAGGCAAAATTGAAGAAAATTGAGTATTTTTCACAATTTCCAACTTGAAAAGGATTTTTCCTCTTTTATGCAGAAAATGACAGCACAACTATTACAATTTTCCTGATCTTTGGACTCACAAAAAATGATAAATCCTCAGAAAAACAGAACAAACTCAGGGCTTTATACAATATCATCAAATTTATGACTCGTACCATCCCAGTAGTAAAATACAAAAACTTTAGTTTTCATTTCAAGCCGGTGAGTTTGATTAATTCCATCAAGTATGTCACAAGCACCAAAATTTTAACAAGGCGGTTCTCGAACACAAAGGTCCCCCGCCAGTCACGATAAGTTAAATGGAGGGAAATTATATTTTAAGATCACAGGGAGAATTGTGATGGAAATAAGTGTCTGCTGCATTAGCGTTGCAATTTGACGGGGTTATCAAATTTTGATATTTGTAGTTATTTGACCTTAAATGACCCTTACTTGACTTTTAAATGACCTTCACCAATTTTCGGTTTAGAAAATGTTGACCCCAATCCACAAAAGTTTCATGACTCCATACACATGTTGAGTAATTGACCTTGAAGTCACCCCCGACTTGAAATGACCTTCAAAATTTTCGGGCACTGAAGTGTATTACACCCATCAGTTTTCATGACAATACTCCCATGTGTATGGATTTGAAGACCTGACATGCTTGAAATGACCTTCAAATTTGTCAGCAATTGAAGGTTGACCACACCCACCAAGTTCATAATCCTACCACAATTGACCGGATACAGCAATTAATTCCATTTGACCTTGAGACCCCCGCAGACCTTGACATGACATTCAAATTTTTCGGCACTGAATGTTGACCACAAAACACACAGACTCATCATCCTACCCCATTTGGACAAGGGTTTATAAGCAAAATTATCCCAATTTGACCTTGAAGACCCCAACTGACCTTGACATGACCTTAAAATGTTTCAGCACTTAATGTTGCCACACCCACCAAGTTTCATCACTGCCACAATTTGCCAAGGCTTATAGTATGCAATTTAATCCATTTTTGACCTGCAATTGACCTTTGACCTATGCCACATGCCCCACCCCGAACGCATCCACCGTCTACTTGGGTGACATCATGATGCGAAGATGGACACCATACTTGCTTAGATCAAAATATATCGTGTTTACAAGGCTTATAACAATATATTCCTATTTTTGACCAAAATTTGACCCTATTTTTTAACCATATTTGACCTTTGACCTAGTCACAGGACCCAATTTAGATCCCAGCCAACGCTACTTGAGATGCCAATCATGTGCGAAGATGGCACTCCACAATTGCTTAGATCAGAGATATTGCATGGCTGGGAGACGGCACACAACCAACACACGGGACGCAGGGACATTTCTTAGTCCACCCTTTGCAAACTTAAGTGGCGGGGGACCAAAAATCAACATAATTTTTCAATCAGGATCATGGAATATGCCTAACCCCCCCCCCCACCCAAGTTCTACCACCAATCTGATTGGTCATTTATGAGGTTATATGATGTAATCAGCAATCAGAGACATTGGTAAGAAAGTGTAAGGGGCATAAAGATTTTTGGGTTTGTTTATATGTGGTTACTGGAGAAAATAGTGTGTTCAGACGGTGGCCTACTTTCGAAAGTACGTTGCCAACGAAAAATTCATTAAAATCCTCATTAGCGTCTCTTAACAACGACGCACGTCCACATGAACGTAACAACGATACCCTTCCAAGTTACCAGCGAGCGGCCTTCATTCTGTAATTGGTAAATATCGGAAAGTAGCGCGCCGCTCCGTGCTGACCTTAAACGGTTAATTTGCTTGGAACCCCGCGAAAACTCAACCCCATTGTAAACAATGCCAATGGAATCCTCAAGCAGGAAGGTGTTTTAAAAGCGATATTTGGCTTCTGTTTTTCGTTATTACTCATCGATAGAGGATTTGGCAGTAAACGCTGTTTATGATGGCCGATTATCATTCCCCATTCCCCCACAACCAATCAGTTAGAAGCGATCCAGCCCCAACCATGCATCATCAAAAACAAATGCATCATCACAACGAAAGTAGTTCCGAGTCCTCGCGCCACAGGACAGTTACGTGCAGTGTCGTTTCGCCATTTTGATTCGCATTTGCTGTGATTAATTCACGATTTACTCACTTAATACAAATCAATAAATTCTAATCTCGCACAATCATGATTATTAATTATTTATATTGAATAAATACCGATCGAATTAATTTCTCTCTCAATAAGAATTATGTTGGATTTCTTTTTCAACACATTCTTGCACCTACGCCGTGTAACGTGCAATAGCCAACATGAGACAAACGAGGCTGTCTGTCAATGGTCACGTGATCGCAAAAAGGGAAATCCCTATAATGTAGTTGTCCTTTTAAATTGCACGTGGGTTCCTTCCAGAAATCTTGATTCACGCTTGTCATCAGCTCTCTTGGACCCGTTTTGGGTTCCGTGTTCGCTTGTTTTGCGGGGCCTGTTACTACTAAATGATGATGACATTTTAACTCAATTGGAAAAACGGTAAACTGTACTACAAGACCGCTGTCAAAAGTTGATGAATACACGGCAATATGCGAACTAAACAAAGCATTCTGGTATCCACATACGGAATACGTTGACCCGGATGTCGTTATGAGGTTACGATGAGGTCACCCTTAACATCGACGTCGAGAGTCGCACTGTTCATACGGCACTTACCAACGACGATTGCTCGCAAGTAGCTCGCTACTTTTAAGATTTCTTAAAAGTAATGCGTTGTTAACTCGTGTTAGCTTCAAACAATGATGTTGTCAGACGGTCACTACTCACGGCTTACCAATGACGCTTGATTAACCAACGAGCTTCCCAACGATCTTAACAAACACGTTGCACATGCTATAATGACAAAATAAATTGTTCTGATTTTAGGTCTTATATGAAAGATTGTCTCAAAAAAGGTCAAAACTCCAAAATGAAAAAAAATTAACCCAAACACTCTGAATGACTTGTACCCACACAATATTTACAACCATGACTAATTTGGCATGAAGGTAATGAGGAAACAATAGAACTGTTCTGATACCAAAATCACAATATTATGGAGGTAAAATGGGGGAGAAGTCGGTGGATCGGGGGTCACCCCTTTAACAGACATGCTCATGATGCATAAGATAGCAATTTGCATAATAAGCAAGTGTTTAGAAACATACCCATACATTTTATTAAATGCAATTTTTTATTTAAAAATCAAAATCTTTATTATGAAATATTCCACACAGATCACAAGATTCTACCCCAGCTCAAAAATTTAATTAAACTAAAGGGCCACCACTGTACAATTCTCGTGCATTTGCCTCCCCTATATTAGTAATTGTGCTCAACTCAAAATAATCCACTTGTCCCCAACGGCTGATAATGTACTTATACAATGACCTGAAAGCCATGCCCCACCAAATGAGAACATACTTGGATATGACATCCACGCTTTTCGATGAGTGAATTGCATTTACATCAGATTATTTATTTGGGGTTGTGCAGGGGCATAACAGGGGTCACTTGTCAGAGGGGGAAAGATTTCCATATTTGAGGCAGATTTTCCCAGTTGGAAGGTGGTTTTAGAGGCGTATTTTCATGGTTGTAGTAAAAATGTCCCAGTGAGAAGGAAAAAAGGGCTGATTTAGCCCCATATGATTTTTTTCCAGCTTCTTCCTAGTCAAAGCTTTCTGGGGTGACATTTGTTTAACTTTTTGTAATCCCAGAAAGAAAGGTCTAAAACATTAACTCATAGCAATTACTAAGGGCCTACATTGTATCTATCACCATCATTGAAAATGTATCTTCTTATGTATTCTTATTTTTAATTTTGAAAAGTTATCAATATATTTTGAAAGGAGGTAAAAGAAAATTTCTGTATCACTGCACAAGCTACATCAAAATTGTACCTGGCTGTAGAACGATCTCTCATATTGACATAGACAACAATTTCATTTAACCTGGAGCATGGAAACCTAGCCACAGCCTCCCCCCTATCCATTAAATAATATGGTAGGTTGACTTTACATAAAATTACCATCAATAACAATACCAGGGCCATTAATTCAATATTTTTGGGTTCATAATTTCAACATAAAGCATACACTCCCACGATGTTTTTGTTTCATTAGGTAAGGGTTACATGTACATTGGAGTTTAAGCATTTTAATATGATGACTGCATTGATGTGCCATCCTCTTATCTCTCCGTTTGATGTTGTAGACAGTTTGCAATTTTTTAAATTGTGGTTTTTCTATTATTTTTACTATCTTTGTCATCGTGCATCTTTTTCTTTATTGATAACACGTCAACCTACCATTAAATGTTGCCATTGTGTTTTTATTTGGTCCCCAAAGTGTCACCATTAGGCTAAAAAAGTAGAAGTCCAAAAAACTTAATATGCAAAATGAGGGGGTGGGGTTTATTGGTGCTTTAAAGATTTTTTTTTGGATAAGGATTTCCCCCCAGAAATGGCTCAAATTGAGCCAAATTTTAAGTTTTAATACAAATAGCCTACTGGAGACAAAATTTTTTGGGGGCCTTAACACTTTTTTCATTGTTTGAGGACAAATTTGGGCAAATATATGTGATTTTAGTTTTCACAATGAGTTTACCTTTGTCATCACATCGTTTTGTTTAATGAGAAATAAAATTGCACATGTTTTGTCATTTTCCACACCATACATTTGATCTTTGTCATCATATTACAAAAGCAATAAAAATGGGGAAATTTTATGATCGCATTCCTTCCAATACACAAATCCTTGCTTCCGGCATGCCACACGGTATGAGTAAGTTTACAAACAGCCAATCAATAGTGCTTTTTGTGCCCATTATTTGTATTTATTCGTAACAGATGCCATAAGTGTGCGTGTGTGCTGGGGTGGGCGGGCATGTGTGTGATGCATGCACCCACATGCATGCATATATGCACACCCATCACATCACAAGCATTTTAGTTAAACTATTGAAAAACAAAAATAAATTCAGTAATAAACTGCACATTTATTAAATAAATGACTTGTTAGACCTCAATATAGGCAGAATGGGAAGGTCCCTCTTGCTACCCATATCACACTGCAAATTGTTGCAGAAGCAAAGTACACCACTGTTACAAATTGAAACTAATTGCCTGGGGAAAAAAAAAAAATATGGCTGACAATTTAAATTCATTAAACATTAAATACAGTCTGTTTAATCGTAGCCTACATTATTTCATGCTGCCAATGCTGCACATAGAGCGGATGTTTTCAATATCAGTTCTTTGCTTACTGACTTTTTCCTTTGCCTCACAATCAACCTCTTAGAACATCCTAATTATGGATGCTGCTATTTACATGTTTTCTTTTCACGCATTAACCCCATGACTTTAATAATAGCTTTCCCACGTTGTCTTTGATTGGTTAGTTTATTACATATTTCAGTTTGAAAATCCAATGCACAAGTTTCAAGTTGTCATCTTTCAAGAAATGGAGTTGTTACATTTATGATGTGTGTGTAGAAGTTGTCAACAAAAGCATGTACCTGAATTGCACTTGCCATATAAATCTGGAGTTACAATGAAAATAAAAATAGTATTATTCCATGCACAGCCAAACCTATTCTGAACATATCCTTCCCCCTACCGAGCATATCTCAAATGAAATTCACATCTAAGTACCAACATAATTGAACCATACAGGTACATAGTGTACACACATTATCTCTGAAGTCTGCTAGTTTGCACCCTGCTCATGCAAGCCTCAGGAAAAAGCCGTCTCTCCAGTCCAAAACTAATAACTTTTTAAAGACATAATTGGACTAAATCCAGCTAGACAAAAGAGACCAAGTTAGCACTCTGCTTCTTCTTCCCCTTTCTTTCAGTTTTCCCTTTAACACAAATAAATACACCCACATTTGGAGAGATTTTGTATATATTTTCACACTAGCTTTATTTTCGAGAAGAAACTACATAGTTCTCTGAGTTGGGTGAATAAGGATGAATTAGTTTTTGTCTTTTCCAAATTTGAAATATTGTAGATTTGAGAAATCCCTTCTCCAGAGAAGGATAAAAACTAATTCATTAGTTTTATTTTAAATCAACATGGAAATGTGATTTTTAAAGAGGTGCAAAGTTATTTAAACAGAGTTCAATTATACCTATTAATGATCCTGCTAAAATAGCAACTCCAAGTCCCCCCCCCAAAAAAAATAACAAAAAATTCTACACACAAAAAATAATGATTTTTCAGTAATTGAATTCTCATGTACATTGAAGACCCTGGATCTCACCTCTTTTCTTTCTCCTTCCTGTCTTCCCCAGTCCCCTTCATCACTTCATACTGTTTAAATGGTTGCTTTTGTAAGGATTTACTTTTGTTAATTTTATTCAAATCAGTATTTAAGACTACTTTATGTTTTAGGCCAAACAAAATGCGTGTATACACATGACACAATTCAACCATTGTTACGAGCATGCCTGACACAGGTTTGCTACGTGCATGCCTTATTAGTCTCCACCAGCTGTGATGTGTATTTTTTTCAATTGATCCGAGTAAAGATAAATATTTTTAATAAATCTTGACAATTAAATGTTCTCTTTTCCCTCAAAATGACTTGATTTTCCATGCATACCCTAACATGCCTTCTAGGCTTGTTAAAGGTGATCCTCATTGCTTGGACAGCATATATTAAGCTATCAATGGAAAGCTTATTTTATAGCGATTTATATGTAACTGTGTCATATTTATGCTACTCACGATTTGGTTACAAGAGCCAAAATGAAAATCACCTCAGCGAAAGTCAATATTATTGACTTGGGCGCTGTGAGGTGGTACCGATTGTGTAATCGTCTATGCACGTAAACAAAATCCCATTCAATTGTATCGCTCGCTTCTGCGTTTTCGAAGACTTACCATTATTTTCTCTAAATTTTGCTCAACTAAATCAGAATTATGAGCAATACAGATACAGATAACTGTCTGTTGATCTGGTAGATTTGATGGCTATATCCCACTCAGTCACCAAAAGAATTCGGTTCAGTCGGCATTTTAAACATTTTGAATTCCTTGCTTCGTAGTATTGCTGCAATTTGTTATGGTGAACAAATTGTCGCTAGTTCAAGAAATTACCGCCATGGTACGCTCGAGGAGCCATGACATTACCGGAAACCCAATAGAAAAGCCAACAGTGATTCATTAATACTAGAATTTCGCAGTTCTCGGCGTTCGCGCTCACTATAGTCAAAGAATATAAGCTGTGGGCCGCTCAATGACCTTGAACCTTGGCACAGACCTTTGACCTCATCAAATATGAGGGATCCCATGATGCACCTATGACACAAGTTTGGTTCCAATTGAACTTAAGTTTTCAATTGAGGTCAATTTTACATTTAGCCTTATGTTTCAACTTGACCTCACAGACCTTTGACCTGGGACACAGAACCTTTGACCGTATCAACATATGGGGGATTCCCATGGTGCACCTATGAAGATGTTAGATTCAATTGAACTTCAACTTTTCAATTGAGCAATTTAAAAAAAAACCTTAACATTTTAGTGACACACACCACATCAAACACACCCCCACATACACACCGCACAAGGATGCTAAGTGGTCCTCCAGCATAAGCTGACGGCCACAAAAGTTCAATTAACCATAATTGAGTGACTGTGTCCCGGTCTGAGGATAAGCAGATACGATATCCACCGTTACTTCCCCGAGAGCGCCTATACTTCGTGCAATTCCATCGGTTAAGAGGGTGTAACGTAAATCAATGGTTCGAAGCGTCGCGTCATAAGCCAGCGGTAGTTTTGAACCCACCACACATGCTCCAGGGGCAGGTCTCCCTCACTAACCTTAAAGCCAGCTATTATTTTTTTTTTTTTTTTACCTAGAATTTCCCTAAACCTCTGCCTCTAAACCTGAAAAATGACAATTTTATATATATTTTAAAAGAAGCAGTATAGCGAGCTTCGCACTGCTATTGTGGTCCAGCGCTCGATGTAATGAATAGCTCCGCTCTGGAACGGTTGCCACAACCTAGCTACAGGAGTATGGTGATGTCAATAAATCAAATATTGGACTTAAACACAGCGGCCTTTGAGCTCTGCTCGCTACTCACGATCATCGTAAGCAATGGGCATTCAAGCGATTTTTCACATTTCTACTGACACACCTATGAAGCCGGGAATTATAGTTACCAATCTACAGAGGTTAAGGAACCTATTGTCACACAACATTTATCGCTATATTGGCAGAAATAAACACAGGAGAAGATGAGCGATTTGGGTTAGTTACAATTGGAAGATGCATTGCGAAACAAAGATTGTGGGGGCAATCGTCCTACGTCACACGAATTGCCAAGGTCGAGAAGGAAAGCTAGCGTATATTTGGGCGTAAGAAATCGCAACAAAATCATGGTTAGTTTTGGTTTCTAGCGGCTATTATTACACAATTTTTTTTTGGAAAAGATATTTTTGGAATCCTGAAGTCATAAGCTTCCATTGGTATAAACTTAAAATAGCTGTCGAGCAATGAGACACCTTTAACAACGGAAAGCGGCACTGTACCTCACATGACAATGAAATTAGTAGAAAACTTCTGAACAGCACCAAACACACCCCCCCACCCCCCGAAAACTTAATGAAAATAGCACAAGGCGGTGCTCAAACCACAAAGGCCCCCGCCCGTCGCGATAGTCAATGGAGGGACATAATTTTAAGATCACAGGGAAAATTTGGGATGGAAATAAGTGGTTCACAAACCACTAGCATGATGCCATAGCAGAAAAAAAAAAACAAAAAAAAAAAACTTGCAATTTGACGGTATCAAAAGTTGACTACATTGACCATAACAACTATTTGTAGTTATTTGCCCTAGATGTCCCTACTTGACCTTGAAAGACCTTCACAATTTTCGGTTTAGAAATGGTTGACCACACCACGAAGTTGTCATGACCTACCACATGTTGAGTTAGTTGACTGAAATAACCCCACGACATGAACTGACCTTCAATACATTTTTGGCAATGAATGCGTAACTACACCGATCAGTTTTCATGCCATACGACCATGTGTATGGATTGACCTGGATGACCCCAAATGACCTTGAAATTACCCTCAAAATTTAGCACTGAATGTTGACCACACCCACCAAGTTTCATCATCCTTACCACATACTAAGTGATTTGACCTGGAGACCCCGCATGGCACCTTGAAATGACCTTCAATTTTTTTGGCACTGAATGCTGCACACCCACCAAATTTCATCCACCTACAACCTACTTAGTGGTTGACCTTGAATGACCCGACATGACAATTGAAATGACCTTCAAATTTTCAGCACGGAATGTTGACCACACCACCATGTTTCATCATCCTACCACATTTGACAACGGCTATAAGCAATATTATCCATTGGAACTTGAATGACCGACATGGTCCGTGCGTAGTACAACAACACACAAAAAATCAAAATTCCCAAAACAAACCCCTCTTCCACACACAAAAACACCCCACCCTAACGTCTTTCCACCCAAAACCAAACCAGTCGTCCCAAACACCATGAATCCTCACCCCTCTAACGCTACATACACCCACAAAGAAAACAAATAAAACCTACCAACTAAAGACCCAATAGAGCCCCATTCGGAACACACCCCCACAACCACTCGTTCCACCCCACCCCTCCCCACCCACTCCACAGTAGAAAAAAACAAGAGTATATACATATCAAATTCAAAATATACCACTTTTCTCCATCTTGAGCCAGAATCTATACCACAATCACATAGTACACCAACCAAAACACATTCCCCTTCAAAAGTCACACAACCTAAGACTAATCAAAAGCAAGACACTCATTTAGACAATATCAAATGACAGCAAAGCAAACAAAAATATTTAAAAATAAAAAATTTTTTTTACTTTTTTTAAAAAAAAAAACAAAAAAAACCCTTGAAATGACATTCAAATTTTTCGGCACGGAATGTTGACCACACCCACCAAGTTTATCATCCTGCCACAATGCAAGGGGCTTATAGCATTTAATCCCATTTATGACCGCATTGACCGTTGAACCCATGCCACATCGGCCCCACCTCCGAACTCATCGCAACCGGTCTACTGGTAATCTATGGTGCGAAGATGGGCACCATACTTGCTTAGATCAAAAGATATCGTGTTTACAAGGCTTATATCTCTATTTTGACCAAATTGGACCACTTTGACCCAGTTTGACAATATTTGAGCTGACCCAAGCCACATGACCACCTCCGAACTCATCACCATCTACTTGGGGGAATCTATGGTGCGAAGATGGACACCTATACTTGCTTAGATCAAAAAGATATCGGGTTTAAAGGCGTATAACAATATATCATTATTTTTGACCAAATTTGAACCCTATTTTTGACATATTGACCTTTGGACCTATGTCACAGACCAATTTAATCCCAGCCAACGGCCTACTTGAGATGCATCTATGTTGGAAGATGGACACCCCACTTGCTTAGATCCAGAGATATTGCTTGGGACGCCACACACGCACACACACACGGACCGGCATTTATATAGTCCCCCTTTGCAACTAAAGTTGGCGGGGACCAAAAACATTTTTGATACAAACAACACAAACACCAACTTGCACAATATTTAAACTCCTTTACAGGTGTGTGTTCCCAATCATCTGTGGGACCCCCATCACTGTTGGTATCAGACAAAAGAGGGCTGTAATGTTCTCATTTGTCATCCCAAAGTTTCAGTTTCAAAATCCATTTTATCAAGATCTACTGCCGTTTTACAGGTTACAGTATTGTCGATTGGTCTGTGGGGACCCCCCTGAGAACCCGGGAAGTGTATCGATGTTGATGTCAGATGAAAGGCGTATTTTTCTCATTGTGTCCTAAAAATTTGAGCCCTCAAATCCATTTCCATTCTCAAGATATAAACAAACTGTCGTTTCAATGGTTAAAAATCAATATTAGCTTATAATGTATTGAATGGACTTGCCAATATGCATTCTGCTTCTCCCGACGCAAGTTTGTTCCCGTGGTAATTGATGGGGGAGTTTGTGCAAGTGTCAGGCTCCTATCAAGTAGAGAACCATGACCAGAAATAAATCAGAAACAAGCATTTTTATGTGTTCTAACAATTTTGCTACCCTCTCAAGCCTACCACCTTTCAGTATCGCCTGATTGGCCCATTCATCATGCAGTAAACAAGATATAATCTCTGTAACCCAATTAAAATACACCTATATAATGTATGTAGTAAATCACATCAGCACATCAGCCAGTAGTGCCAGGTAAAAAAAGGCATTTAATTTTAACAATCCCCTTTGCACAATACTTTGTATCATGTTGCTTATCCCATTAACGTGACTAAAATCATGTAATACAGAGCAGATGAAGGGTACTACAATGTAATTATGCAAAAAGTTATGACATGAAAACTGGAAAAATTGCCCTCTCTGTGACTCTATCCCCAACATTCATTTACACTAAGTCATCCAATTAACATACACCTAACATTTTAGTATCACTAGGAGTACAATATGCTCATCCACCAAGGATGCAGTTCAGGGGGGTTGTACTTGTCAACATCGACATGAACTTGGACCTTGTTTGGCCTGGGTATCATATATTCCTACCCAAAAACCAGGGGGGTGTATTTTCTAAATACAATGGTGAATGAAGCTACTGAACTGTGCCCAAGGAATTGAGATTTTAATAGTCATAGTGTATACTAGTTTTCAGAAACTGAGGGGGCTGTCAATGGAGGGGAGGCAAGCCAAATTTTCACCTATGGATGCAATGTTGTAATTACATAGAGTCAAGGGCCCACTCCATCAATAATACTTTACAGCATTGACCGAAAACACTCAACATCATCATTAATCTCCCCTAAATCTTCTTAATTATATATTCAAGTAGGTACTTAGTTTGCCATAAAATGTTCATTTCAAAAATGCAACATACAAAGTCCATGAATGAAGAACAGCAAATTTTTAACAGTCACCATAAATTGTGGTTAAAATTTATTACTTTCTAAAAAAAATATTTTTCTTTTTTAAGTTGTATTTTGAAATCTGAGTCCGACTTTAAGGCTAATAAGAATGCGTTTTAATTTTGTTTTAATGCATATTAATGTATAGTTTTGTCTTTAATTGAAATTTTTGCTGCATTTTTTTTTTTTTTTACTTGCCCTCAAATCAAGTGGAAACAGAGCTATCATAATGCCATTGTAATTACAGATGCAGGGAGAGAGGATTTGTTTGTTTTTTACATTTCAATTATAAGTACACAATCCCTTGTTTGAGAAAAGCAAATTTCACCCAGGCAATCGGGTTTCTACTGCCATTTCAATGGGTCCTAGCAGTTTGTCTTGATCAGATTTGGGAACACTAGACGTCTTCCAAACATTTGACCGCTCGCCATCTTTATGTGGAATCCCACGCATGCTTGCTTCGTACTACTGTGAAGCAAAGAGGTGGACATGAAATTTTGATGTTCATGAAAATGAAAACCTGTTTTATGATGTGTGATGCGAACGCTGCTGAAAATGTCATGCTCGATGCAAAGTCGGATCGGTTTAAAACGCTCACTTTCTATCTGTTCAGGGCGGCGTGAGCGTCACAAAAAAAATAGGCATGCAGAAATATAAAAGCCAACACTCATAGCATGCAGCATCATATATTGATGACAGGAGTAAAGAGTGAAAAGGAGTCTGCAGGGGAAAAGAGAAACTATATATTTTTTTCTTTTGACATGCAGAGAACATGACTTATCCTGGCTCGGGCTGCCACACGCAAAAATATTAAAGCAAAAATCCAGAAAACGTGGTAAAATGAGTATAAACTAACTGGTTTGGTGCAATCAAATGATTTTATGTTCTTTCAAAGTTTTTTTTAGGTTTTTGAAACATCTTTTTTTTTTATTCACTTAGTTCCTTCAAAGTGGTGCATGCCAAATTAGTACTCCATTCTTGCCCAACCAAGTTTCACTCTACTTCCCCCACCCTGTTTTTTAACTTTTAATGATATTTTTAAAGTAATGTTGCGTGGGTTCTAGGGAGATGTTTTAAACAAGATTTTACCTCTTAAAAGCCAACAAAATTGTTTTTAAAACACAGAAATTGACAAAACAAAAATGAAAAAAATATTATTTTTGCCTGTACCCAGGATAATTACATTACAATCAAGGATCCCCAATTGTTATTTTAAGACAAGGGCCTTCAGCTAAAATCTCTTTTAGTTGCATTTAAAACCAATCCTGACTTCAACTGGCGACAAAAAATGGAGATGTGCAATATGAAAAATGTGGTACAGTATGATCCCTTAAGATTTTCTTCCTACAATGCTAATCACATTAAAACCTGATAACACTGTCCAAGTAACTTCAATTTGCTTTCATCCCAAAATGAAGAGACAAACAAAATATGGCCGATTTAGGAAATGTCAACCTTCTCTGCCATTGTGAACAGTGTAAGTGTTTTTAATTACTTTTCTCCCTTGAAAAGTTGCTGAAAATACACACATACAATAAAAAAATTGGGGGTCCTCATGGAAAACAAAAAACGCTCCATCGTGACTTGACTATTCATACAAGTTGTTCACTGAACGGGGTGCTCTTCCGAGCAACCAGGTACATACCTTGAAATGTACTAACAGAAATGATTTATGGAAGGTTATCTGACAAGAACCGACAAAAGTTAAAAAACACAGAAAAGAATTATTGGGGGCACGTTAGAGGTTGTTGTGATTAAGATGTGTAGATCTCTGCTAAGGCGAAAATGGCTTGTAACTGCATTCTCTTGAATGTTTGCAGGTGGTTTTACGCCCTGTTATTTCACAAGCAATTTATTTTACTTTGGAAGAGCTGTAAATCAAGAGATCATAATGGTGACTCAATTTCTTTAAATTTTCTTTTTAATCCTGCCAGAAATTATAATTTGTATAGGGTCTACACAGATTGTTGTTAAAATTGTAAACAAGTTATTCAACCCAGTAACTTCTACTTTCATTTATGAAAAATTCTTCCCCAAAATCAGTTTTAAGTGATTTATTGTTTTTAAGACGTGAAATCTAACAGCTTGATGGGGAAAACTATGGATCCAGCGAAGCGCTTTCTTGGAAAATTGACATTGAAGGGAAAATTGACTTTTCTGACAAAGAAATACATCAAAAAATACATCGGTCCTCGAACCGCTTGTGTCGCCTGCGTCGCGGTTAATGAATGATAGGCCTAACAGGACCCTTTGACCTTTACGTGACATTTGACCTCAGCAACAAATGAGGGATCCCATGTTGCACCTATGATTCAAGTTTGGTTCCCAATTGAACTTCAACTTTTCAGATGAGGTCAATTTTTACATTTCCGCCTATTTTACAACGTGACCTCACCTGACCTTTGAACTTGGCAGGGCATTTGTCCCCATCAACAAATGAGGGATCCCATGTTGCACCTATGATTCAAGTTTGGTTCCATTGAACTTCAAGTTTTCCATAGAGGTAAATTTTACATTTAAGCCTATTTTACAACTTGACCTCACAGACCTTTGACCTGGAATGGGTATCCTTTGACCTCATCAACACGTGGGGGATGGAATGTTGCACGGTGACCCCCCACCCAAGTTTGGTTTAAATCCATCAAAGTATGTGGAAATTACTGCAAATCGTTAACTTTTTCACACCAGACATCAACAGACATCAACAAACAGGAACATCATCAACAGACTAGCAACAACAGTGGAGACAAAGTGATCCACATGTGTCTTCCTGCCTTAGGTCAGGCGAAACAAAAATGGTGGGAAATATTGGGGAATGTGACTTTTTTCCGGGAAATATGCACTAGTTTTTCATGCCCTGGCAGTCTGGCAGACACGCCACCGCAAGAGTGTTAATCAACCAACTGTTTGATCAACTAAAATATCATCAAATTAAGACTTTAGTTGCATTTTTAAAGTTCATTGGAGACCATAACAGCCCTATGGTCACATGCAATAAGATTAAAGGCTAACTCAGAGATTTTGAAATATAATTTTTTGTGAGTAATTAAAATAGCCATCTAGAACTAAAGGGAGTCACCTAAAATGATAAATTCCAAAGTTGGATGAATCAGATTTTTTGTTTTCAGCAGTAATAACAGTTGGACAGTATATAACGTTGCCATAGGATACCGTGAATACATAACAAAATTCAGATCTGGAATTTTAGAACAAAATTGTAATTTTCTGTAGAAGGACTTCGCAACCCCCCCCCCAACCTAATTGAGCTAATATTTTCACACAGTGATAGTCTATAGAAAAGCATTATGTATATGCAAAAAACGTGATTGTTGAAACTGAGTGACTGCGCCCTTGCGAAATCTCTGAGTTAGCCTTGAATCATGAAGAGAAAAGCTAAAAAATAATATATTAACATGAATATTGAAGGTTAGGTTATTTTCTTCATTCATCAGAAAAAGTCATAATAATAAGTCATTTTTTTTTTTTTTTTTTTTAATTTTATGGTTTATTTAAAATTACCCCTAGGACCTAGATTATGCATAATTTTCTTTTCGGTGGTACAATGTTTAAACCGTTGAAGAATAACATCTTCAGTTTTGATATTTTTACATGGTTTTAAGGAATTTTACTCTAATTAATTGCAGACCTGAATTGAAAATTCAACCTTACAACAAAAATTCACATTAAACTAAATATTTGAAGGGTTTGAAGTGCCTATTGATGTTCTCACTCAGGTTTTGTACTCGGTTCTACTGTTGAGAGCAAAGGTTTGCCCATCCTTAACTTTCCTGGGGGTGCATAGGACAAAGGCCACCGAACGAACCGAACCTAGTATGTAAGGCAAATAATCTGACACTCACGAACATTTGTCCCTTGTTTAATGGGACAAAAACATTCTTCCCTCAATGGACTATGGCATCAAATAAGTAGAATTTCAGATTAATCACTTCTCCTATAAATTTTTTAATTTATGTCTTACACCTTGACATAACATCATTAGTAGACAATTTGATCATAACTTTGGTTTCAAACAAGAATTAGACAGTGCATAATTAAGCCGGTCCCCAGTGTGTGAATTTGAAAGACAGAAAAAGCAACCACATTTTAATTTGACCAACTGAAAAATACATTCTCAGTTCTTCAAAAATGCAAATGAGCTCATTAATATTCACAACCTGTAGAAAAAGGGACAGCACGGAACTCACCATGCCTCTATCACCCTCCCAAGTTTTGAAGTTCAATGGTCATTCAGTTTATATCACACAGTGGATTAATGAAATTACTTCCACCTGCCCAAAGGATTGCCAACCTCCATCACATGCTAATGTACAATAGCCTTTCACAAAATTGTGGAGCAAAAAAAATCACTGACAGGTGGATGTTCTGAAACTGGCCTTGAGTCAGGTCAGCCCAGTGTGCATAATGATTAGAGTAATGAGTTTATATGAGGTCTAAGGCAAAAAAAATATTAAATTGACTTAAGTCAATGAACTTGTCATTTTTTAACAGTGTTGTAAAATTACAGTACAAAAGGACAACAAATGAGATGCAGTTGTGAGGTGCACAACTGCACCTCATGCATTCACATCTATATGCCTATAAATTCAAATATATCATTATGTGGTGCTCCACAATTCACAAAGTAAGATTCTGCAAGCGACAAAACTAATTGCTGTCTTTCCTACATTTTTGCAACCACTCTGATTTTTTATTTCATTGTAAGTTGTCCCCCCCCCCCATGTGATAGAAAGTCAAATCTCAAATCTGCATCTCAGCATCAGCATTTCTGTACAGCATTCTGTACAGCCAATGCATCACATGCAGCAGTATCTAGAGTCACCTGGCTGAGCCAAAGTAGCCCCCCACTCACCCACCCCCCCCCCCCACACACGCACCCACACACACACACACACCAAAAAAAAAAAAACACACCAGACTCCCATGCATCACAGGCCTCTGCCCTGTTTGTTTGTTTTTGTTCTGATAAAAAAATCCTACTATGCATGTGTTCCCTTTCCCCTTACTACAGTGGCTGGGAATCGAACATACGCTGGTGTGAAGTGCGTTAACTGGCTGGGAAAGCGAATGGGAGATTGGTCAAAGTATGTGCCGAATCACTGCGTAGCTGGCGGTACTAATATGGCGGGGTTTGCGGGCGAACTGTCCTGCGAAATACATCCAACAACTAAGTGAGCAACAGAACACAATGGCTCAAAAAACTATAGAGAGTTTATATGGCCTTCACCACCTCCCTCTCTGCTATGGTCCATAGTTGGGCCAACCCGTGTTAACTTTTATGCATATAACTTTTCAAGTTTTTCCAAACATTATGACCCTGATAGCATCCGTTTAGAACCACGGGTCATCACATCACTCGCACTTTACGCTAATTTTGCCTTTATGCATGTGACTAGCAGGCACTTGTACCCAGCATATTTTGAACGCCCCCATAGATTGAAATTTTTCTTCAAACATTTCTGATGATTATTTTGAAATGGCTATATAATAAATATTTCAATAGCTTCCCACAAATGCCTTGCTTTCATGGAAGTTTTTTTGTAACAGGTAGTCTGTAAATCGTTCGTGATTAACATGGCTAAATTGAACAGTAGGATCACACTTCATTTAAGAGTGGTTTTCAGTCTCTAACCGATTCACTGATTCCCTGTACAAAAACTTCCAATGGAAGCACTGCATTGTGGGAGCTACGATTCTTCTCTTGGTCTATATGGTGGACTTCTATAGTCACTTTGAACCTTCCCTAACAAATATGTATTATTTAAAAATCATTTCAGCAATAACATTCAAAACTGCCCAGTGATTCAAGAACTCGGCCCTTTTATGGCAAAAGGGCGTAACTCGAAAAACAGCATTTCGAGAAAAATGGCTTTAAAGTTTAGGGAATTATTTTTTTTTGTATGACTTATTTTGACACAGTATGGCTTATGTAGGAATATTCTTGACTCTTTTTTGTATTTGTCATATCATTTTTGGCCTAAATGCCTTTGTAGTTTTGGAGAAATAAATAATTTATGAAGTTATACCAAAGTGTCGCATTGCGTATCAGGTATTTTCATGGCAAAAGGGCGAATCTTAGAGTTAGGCCCTTTTGCCGCGAATGAAAAATAACTGCTGCATCGGGTATTTCATGGCAAAAGGGCGTATCTTAGAGTTAGGCCCTTTTGCCGTGAATGAAAAATAACTGCTGCATCGGGTATTTCATGGCAAAAGGGCGATCTTAGAGATAGGCCATTTTGCCGTGAAGAAAAATAACTAACGTATCAGGTATTTTCATGGCAAAAGGGCATATCTTAGAGTTAGGCTCTTTTGCCGCGAATGAAAAATAACTGCTGCATCGGGTATTTCATGGCAAAAGGGCGAATCTTAGAGATAGGCCCTTTTGCTGTGAAGAAAAATAACTAATGTATCAGGTATTTTCATGGCAAAAAAGGCTTAGCTTAGAAATAGGTCTCTGGACAATCAAAACTTTTATGGCAAAAGGGCTTATCTCATAGATATGCCCTTAGACAACTTAATATTAGTTATTTTTTCACAGTGTGTGGTGGAGCATTTTTGTTCACTGTGTGGTGAAGCAAAATAGGTGACTTGCCATTTGGTGAAATCCCATTTGGTCTAATGGCCATTTTGTCTAACTCCAATTGGTCTACGTACCATTTAGTCTAATACCCACTTAGGCTAATAACCATATAGTCTAGCCATGTAGTCTAATATTCATCTGGTCTAAAACTCATATCGTCTAATTTCCATATCGTCTATAACCGAATTGGTCTAATGCCAATTGTCTATTACCCATTTGGTTTAATATTCCATTTGGTCTGATATCCATCTGGTCCAATATCCCTTTGGTTATACCCATTTAGTCTAATATCCATCTGGTCTAACATCCATCTGGTATAATATCCATTTGGTCTAATATCCATTTACTCTAATATTCAGCTAGTCTAATATTCATTATGTCTAATACTTATTTGGTCTAATGCCCATTTGGCCTAATATCCATTTGGTCTATTTTTTAAATAAATGTTTAAGATCAATTAGTGATGTTCGATCTACATTTTATCGGTATCGGCCGATACGAGTTTTCGTAAACCGAAAATCTGCCCGATACGATACGATACCATATATTTTTGAATTTTTTTTGGGGGGGGGGGGGGGGGGGGGGGGGGACCACGTTAAGGAAGTTTCCATATAAAATACACCACTATACTAAGGAGTACTCTTGCTGTATCGCTATTCAGACAAGATATTTAATGAACAAAAGCTATACCCATGATAAAAGTTTATTCTTGTAATAACCACCATATGCAGTGCGCTAAAAAAATGAGTTTTAGAACAATAAAGTGAGAGGTTTCTTAGTGAACTTAATGTTTATACTGTGTTTGAACGCCAGAATGTTTATAGTACTGTGCTTGAATGCCATGACGTATACGGTCATCAAATCGATCGGTAGAAGGGGAGATTTTCCGATCACCGATACCGATCCGACTAATATCGGTACCAATACCGATATACCGATCGGATCGGTACATCCCTAAGATCAATTATTTTTGGCTTTAACATCCAAATGAATATTACACCAAATGAGTATTATTAGACCAAGTAGATATTAGACCAGGAGGACATTAGACCAAGTGGATATTAGATCAAATGAACATTAGGCCAAATGGGTATTAGACCAATTAGACCAAATGGATATCAGACCAGATGGATATAAGACCAGATGAATGTTAGAGGGTACATGTGGTCCAGTGGATACAACGACCGACTCATGACCCAAAGGTCCTGGGTTCGAGTCTCGCTGAGGCCAATGTGTTGAGCACTTGGGCAAGGCACTTTACCTCGCTTGCCTCTCTCCACCCAGGTGCAAAATGGGGAGCTGTTAGGAATATTGTCCATTGAGAGCCGCCCAAAGGTATGAGTATGCCTTGGGCATTTGTAAGGCAGCTGACATATTCTAGTGGCAGCGGAATAAATGTAAAGCGCTTTGATACATTGTGAAAGGCGCTATATAAATGTCGACATTTATTTATTTAGACCAATTGGGTATTAGACCAAATGGATATTAGACTGGGATATAATTAGAATGGTGTTTTTTTGCGGTTATTAGACCAAATGGAAGTCGACAAAATGGGCACTAGACTAGATGGCCATTAGACCAATTGGATATTAGACATTCTGGTTGTTAGATAAATTGGATGTTAGACTAAATGGTTATTAGACAAATTGGTATTAGACAATAATGGCTTAGTGCACAGGATATTTTAATGTTATGCCCAAATCTGTGTACACAAGTGATTGCAGATGTGTGTGCACAGGGTATTGTAAAGTTATGGCCATATCTGTGTCCACTAGAGATGAGATATAAGCACGTCGGGTATTGTAAAGTCACGCCAATTCCCATCTTCTCCCGGCCTCCTGATTCTTTTGGTAATATGACTTAACTCAAGTTACGTCCTTTTGCCATAAAAAATGTTGCGTAAGTTTTCCTGTAAAATGGCGTAACTATGAGTTAGGCCCTTTTGCCATAATAAAGGTGTTGCGTTTCATTGATAAGTTATTAAGAAATGGCCTAACTTTGAGATACGCCCTTTTGCCATGAAAATTGTGAAAAACATTTAAAAAAATGCTTGAGATAGGTACCGCTATCTTGTAAACGCACCACTTTTGCGACTTGAGACCATAAAAAATGGAAAGATCATCCTCGATTTACCAAAGATATGTCACTAACTCAAAATGTCAAAATTTTGAGTTACGCCCTTTTGCCATGAAAGGGCCGAACTGTGGTTTAACAAGTTAACTGATAAGTTGGCCATGACAATTTTCCCGGCACATTGCCAGTTCAGCCTATATGCACGCATAAATAGTTTACAACAAAATTACATGGTGCATAATTAAGATGGCCCACAATTGTGGTTTAATTAATCACATTTTATTGAAAATATGCAATGATCTGAATTCATTAACATTCATAACCTATCCAACAAGTATACAGCATATGACCTCATCATGATCTATCACCATGTGACATTAGAAGTTCATAGACTAATGGGTCTAGTCTGAAAAGTGGATTAATTATTGTTCTTTAAATATACAAATAAAACCAGTGGGTAAAAGGGAAAACAACTATGGCTAACATGTAAAAAAAAGGGGGGGGCAAATTCACAAATTCAGATTTCCTATCTGAGAAAGGTCAAAATGAGCTTCTTCAGTTACATGTCCAAAACATCCCCAAGGATACATTTGTACCTACACCAGACACGCCCTAATCCACTTGAAGCAATCAAACCATTTCACTATAATATCAGTTAGGACCCAAGTTCCTTAATAAATTAAAATGCAGAGTTCAATTTTTCCCCACCACTTCCAATAGATGTTCATCAGTAATACTCAGGAACACGCAACATAGGTAATCACTGGTATGCGATGAAAATGCTTGATCTCATTTGTGTGTTGGAATTTTAATCCGCTTTATAAAGGTCCCATACTACAAGTACAAGATACCATGTATAATGCTGTATCAGGATTCTGACTTTTCATAAATAAATTTTAAATCTCTCCTGGCTCAGACTGCACTTTTAAAAATGCCAGTACCAGTTTGTAAATGGCAGTTTTCACAAAGCACTTCAATTAAGGGATGTTGGAAGACAGGAAATAGTTTAAAGGGGCACTATCCGATCCTCCACCCTCAACATCCCACCCACTCATCCCATCAAACTTGAGACTTTAGTATCACATCAAAAATTACATCGGTCCCGGACCGCTTGTGTCGCCTGCCGTTGCGGTTAGTGAATGATAGACCTAACATAACCTTTGACCTTGGCATGTGACCTTTGACCTCATCAACAAATGAGGGATCTCATGTTGCACCTATGATTCAAGTTTGGTTCCAATTGAACTTCAACTTTTCAAATGAGGTCAATTTTACATTTTCAGTCTATTTTAAAACTTGACCTCACATAACCTTTGACCTTGGCATGTGACCTTTGACCTCATCAACAAATGAGGGATCTCATGTTGCACCTATGATTCAAGTTTGGTTCCAATTGAACTTCATCTTTTCAAATGAGGTCAATTTTACATTTTCAGCCTATTTTACAACTTGACCTCACATAACCTTTGACCTTGGCATGTGACCTTTGACCTCATCAAAAGTGGGGGATGCTATGTTGCACCTGTGACCCAAGTTTGGGTTTAAATCCATCAAAGTATGAGGATATTACAGGCAAATGTTAACCCTTTTTCACAACAGACATCATCAACAACAACAGACATCAACAACAGACATCAACAGTGGACAAAGAGATCCCTATGTGTTTTCCTGCCTTAGGGCAGGCGACACAAAAACCTTGTATTTGAAGGGGGAATGGAAGATTTAGGGAATGCAGGATTTGAGGAATAGGAATTTTTGTGTGAACAAGAGAGGGAATACAAAAATTGTTATCAAGGAGAAAGGGGGTAACCTGAACTTTTAAATGAATTTAAAATAGGGAATGTGAATTTTTTTAACAAATGTTGAATTCCTCCATTCGCCTCCCGAAGTAAATAATGACCGCTCCCTGAAGTAGGCAGTCAAAGAATGCACTCAAAGGTGAAAAACAACTATGCTGCTGTCTCTAAAGTGTGTTCACAACAAAAATTGCTTCACTGCATAAATACTGCAAAGCAACCATACAAATCTTGTAGTTAAAAGGGTTTATCTTGAAATATTCAAAGTGATGGGAACATTTTGAGACTTGCTGCAGACTAGTACATGTACACGGACCAGATTGGGACAGGTCAATATTTAAAAAGGATTGTGTTTGTTTGGTTTGTTTTTAAGAAGCATTTGAAGCATTGTTGAGCTTGATTTTAACTGTTTTTATCAACTTTTGGGTTGACAACTCAGTTGGGGGGCAAACTTCTCTTCTTAAATTGCCAACTGGTGGTGTGATTCTTGCAAACTTGGAAATGAAAGAATATCCACATTTTTTCAGGTTTAGTCACTTTTACCGGCAAAAAGTGGCATAAAGGTGATTTTGCCAAGTGGAAAACATGCTTAAAACCATGTTTATTCCACCTGTGGCAAAAACATGTGAACCCTGCAAAGTTGATCTGAACAAATCATACTTTTATAGAAGTGGTGTCCACAAAGAGGCTGAAACTCCAGAGTTTCAAAACTCTGGAGTGTCAATCAGAGTTTTTGACCGTGTAGATGCATTCAGAGTTTAAACTCTGGAGTTTTATCGAGGGTCTAGCAAGGTTTTATCCCACTAAAAAACGTGGGGTGAAGCTCAAACTCTGATAATACTCCTGAGTGTTTTGGAGTGTCGTGACGTATGGACAGCTTCAGGGGATAGTGAGCGGAGGTGACCTCGCAACTCGCAAGGTCATCTTTGTTGACTAATTCCTGTGTTTGAATAACGTGTGAAAGTCCACGGCTTCCGGCATGTTAACTTTCGGTCTACACTCCGATATGGGAAGCAGAGGCGAATAGTCAAGGGGGCGATTTCAGAGCTTCGGCCATCATGTGGACTTAACTTGGAGTGAAGTAAAATAATTGGATTTAATTTTCACCTTTGGAGTTTCAAACCCTTGGAGTTTTGTGACCGTGTGAGCTTTAGCATTCACCTGTACTGTCAGATTCAAGTTATTATTACCACCTCATTTCATTACCGCACAAAGCAAAGACCTTGACTACTGTTAGACCACTGTTAAAGTTAACACTGCATTATTGCAGCCTTGCAAACACCTATTAATACATCTATTTGAAATGGAGTAAAAACGGACTCTATCCATTGTTCTGGAATGACTTCACACTTGGAGTCAATTCACTCTGAACAACAAATTTCCATGAATGAAAAATCAACTGTAGTCTGCAGAATGTATTTTGCTTTAATTTTGTTGAAATTTGCCTCTTGTAGCAAATATTTATTTGCTGAGAGTGAAGTTTCATTTCCCACTTAAAGACACTATATAATAATATTAATAATAATAATAATATTTAATTCTTATAACGCACGACAAATCCACTGAAGTGCTCAGGGCGCTGCTGTGGAGCACCATAGGCTGCTACAACACAATGAGTATATCCAGAATGACAAGGAAGGTTATATGGGAAGAAGTCCGATTTTAGATGCAGGAGGACACCGAAGTTCTCAGAGAAAACCTGCGAGGACGGGTATGGACCAACCCAGGTCTCATTGGTGAAAGGCGAGTGGATGAGCCACTATACCAGCCCGCCCTCCCGAAAGAGTCAAAATATTTGAAATTTGTAGCAACAGCTTAAAAGTGAAGGATAAGTCTGTAGCATTTTCATATATTTTTTTTTCAAGTGACAGGAAACTGGAAAGTCCTGAAAACAGCAGTGTTTAGACATATGAATCTCCATTCAATTGTGTGTAGTAGTTAAGTGTCCGTACAGAGAGTAATGACTAAAATATCAGAATGTCCTAAATTAGGTTGCTTTTGGTCTTACCACTTGTAGCATATGTTAGGATATGCAGCATTGTAGCTACTATGCCAAAATCTGATTTTTGATGATTTGATTTGCTGAATCAAATAATTGAAAAAATCATCAAAATCCTATTTTTTATGATTTTTTTCAATTATCTGATTCGGCAAATAAAATCACTGATAGTGCCTTTAAACACCTTGCAACATGAAATTGAACAAATCGATATAGAGGGTAAATACAGACCTTTGGGGAACAAAATCTGAATTTTTGTTTTTCCATACTACACTTTCTATACAAGTCATGACCAAAGGTCAATTGGGGGGTGTAGATGTGTCAAAAACCTTTCCAAATGAGTATGAGATTCATTCTTAATTTAATGCAGAGTTCCTTTTACAGGACAACCCACTTTGATTTCATACAATGCTATAATACTACCCCTGCTAGAAACACATGCACTATACATAACTACATTTTGAATGAAGTTAATGTCACAGTGTCACCATTCATCAAAAATCCAGGACTACATAATATCAAGAGCTGTAGTCAGTATATCCTTTTCTATCCTTTCTGAGCACAAGTTAACGAGTGATGAATAATTAACGAAGAATCTTTGCCACCAGATAATTACAGAGTAATCACATGGGAAACCATGCATAAATCATTAGAAAAATTAAACTAAAGCGTATTTACATTAGGAGCAAGAGAAGACTCATAAAAAAGAAATCGCACATAATTTATGAGCAATCCAAGTATAAGATTTAGCAGTGATTATAAACTTAGTTACACTAATTAAACGTGAACTGATGATTTCAACATCTTTTTCCTCATTTTAAAACTATCACTGAAATAGCTCTCATCAACAATATATTTTCAAGGTAAGAATATAATTCAAATGAGCAAGAACCCACTAGCTTCCAGTCATAAATACCTACATTGCATAATCAATGCATAATCAATTCAATCAGACTGCCACATAGGATGCTTTAAAGGTGCTTGTTCGATTTTCACATCTACTTGCACATACACCCCATCAAGTACCGTGGGAAACAAACTTGTGGTTTTGATGATAGAAGCTGTAATGCATATTGCAAATTAAAGCCCTATTCAATACTGTGCTAATATTGATGGTCAACCATTAAAACAGCATTTTTTTGTTCATATCTTGGGAATGAAATGCATTTGAGGCCTCAAATTTCAGGACGACAATGAGAAAAATACGGCCTTTCATCTGATATCAAAATCGATGCTACATCCGGGTAAATCAGAGCCAAAGACGATCGGAACACGCACTTTTCATGTAATTAAACAATAAATATCAATATAAAATTTAGTTAACTCATTATGTAGGAGCCTATGTACTGATTATGATCACATATTACCTGTAAAGCCTGGCTAATCAAATTAGGATCAGTGTGCTAACCACCACATATACCAACAATAACTTAATAGACATTATCATCAATCTCATGCTATAAATTTGTAAATTTATAGGACAATGACAACTAGAGATTGTCTTATTTGATACTAAGTGAGAGTTTAAACTTTTGACAAGTAGTACTCAAATGGAGACTTTTCCATTTTTGAGAAAGGACACATCATCAAAACACTAAAAATTATCTCAACTTCTGAGGAAAAATATTGAAATGCTGGTTTCTGCTAGATTTCAAGGTGACCTCCAACTTCAACATAGATCTCAACATAGATCTACACCCAATGGAGATACAGCATTTCAACAGGCATTTTAAGTGTAATTGCACCTCTTTACAAAATATGCACAAATCTCTCACACCAAAACCAAATTATCTCAATATTTTAATTAAAGGCAAAAACCTCCCACACTCCACTCCACATCCAATAGTCCCATAATCCACGTGCCTAATATATCTATCTCCGACAATTTGATATCTGTACGCTTAATTTCGTAAATGCCAAACGTGAAACCCACGGGTTTAATACTGCCGGTTGTAATTTAACATCAAGCTTTTTTGGAAAGCCATAACACAGCATTTTATGAGCTCAACCTCGGGACTCAATATGACTTATATATCCCCAACTCCCTCGAGAACTGTGTCCATGTGCATTGCACTTATATGGCTAGGAGAACCAAGAGTATTTCTAGAATTATTTGTTTATAAGTATATTGCCAATTATTTCTTACCCATCAATTAAAACTATCATATTTTAAATTTATAACAATCAACACTAAGTGTACATAGCCCTCCCAGCTAGCAGGTTCAAACAGAAGTTATCACACCCAGACTTTGTTGTTTCAAGTAATATCATAATATACCATCCCAGGTAACCAAATTGATTGAGTTACAGATATTAATAGAACTAGAAACACTATTGGAATGATTCTAATGATATGTCAGCGGTAAACGACACCAAGCCGGAGGGACCCTCTCAACTCTTAGGTGATAGGTCAAGAATGCCTGGCATGCCTCCGTGCAAACTCAGGCAAAGTCCCTGAAGATAACCGGGTTTGGGTTGAACTCTAAAAACTACCAGGATACAAGTTACAACTCATCATTATTTCTAAGAAAAAAAGGGTCAGCATGCAGCACCATGATCAATCACAACATTTTTAGGCAACATTTTTTTTAACAAGGCATAACACAATAGCTAAGACATTTATGCACACAATAATTTTCTTGCCAGTTTTATTTATTTTTTCTTCTTTATAACAGTAACAAGATCTGCAACAGATAATGACTGCAAGCAAGCAAGGATATATCAAGTAAAATTCACCTCAGTTTGGTTTAAAGTTGCTGAATTCAACAGCCTTCCCCAAAATATGCAAAAAGCATTTGAGGATTTTTTTTAAATGTCACTAGAGACCACTTTAGCTGTGATCAATAAAATCCAAAACATGCCTCCAGTAATTTCTATAGAAACCCTACGTGACCCCCATACAAAGATTCAGTCAATTTTTTTCAAATTCTGGTGACGGCTTATGAATTCCACAAACTTTTAAATCAAATTAATTAAGCTGAAATTTTGGCTGGTTATGTTAATCCTGGTCAAATTGACAACAACATAAATACACACCAAAACTCTAGATCCCATGATTTAGGCTAGTATTGGTTTGATCTTAGAACTTTAATATCAGGTCAGGTGTAGGCGTCAAGAACAGTGCCATCATGTCTGGTGCACATTTTGCGTTCATTATCGTTGCGGGCAATTATTGCGGCTATTTTTCCAAAGGGGGGTCCTAAAAGAATCTACTTGTTTTGGTTTGTTGTATTGTTAACAACTGATAAAATATTAGTACTTTATAAGATTATACAAATCTAATGCCGAGGGACAGTTAATACCAGTCATTCAAAATCTTGAAAAAACAATGCAGACCATTGGTTTTACCCCCCCCCATAAAATCTTGATGGAAATAAAAATAGAATGGTCTTAAGATCGTTGTAGGACCCACCCTAGTTACTAGCACAGAAAATGAAAACCTGTCATTGTTTAATAACAGGAGTGCCTTCGAATTAGGGCCACTGAAATGTCAATTTAGGCAGGGATGTAAAATTTATGAGCCTGTACCATACCCTAACGCTGCAACCGAGTGGAATTATCTTAGTGTCTGAAATTTTAATAAAATCTTGTAGAGGGGGGTTCCCACAGCTTGGTGTTGTTTTGGCATGCAATGACCATTGTAAAAGTCCTCTAGTTTTATTAAGAATAGGGTTTGAACTCCTGGTAAGCTTTTGACAGTTTTGACACCCTGGGTGTCAATGGAAAGCAGATCTGAACAATGAATATCCACCCAGGCTACATTAACTTAAAAACATCTTCTTGGATATCCCCCCCCCCCCAACCACCAGCAAGGGAAATTGCACTGTGATGCAGTTGGGCCACAAATTGCTGTTCCATTCATTGCTATGGTTTCCTGGGCCTGGGGGATTGAGGAAATACTTGATTAGTGCATTACAATTTTTTACAGCTCCATATTACAATACTGAAAAATAACATTGAAGGACGGACGATGAGCTCATGTTTGCAACTCACAAATTAAAGTCTCCCAAAATACCTTCAACCCAATGGGAGCCAAAACTACAACAAACCAAATGTGTGTAGATCTATAGCATATATACCATACCATTTGTCCTTGTGTGCGCAACTAAAAATCAATTTTACCAAGGCTCGAAACTCAAGTCTTGATATACATTAGTGTATATTTTTACAAAAACGAAAAATAAATAATGTATGCAGCTCTATAAGTCATAAATAAATGGAGTAGTAATGCTAAATTATTTCTGCTTTTGGTTTACCTTGTGAGGGGAAACAAAATTCTCCACAAACTGAGGAGGGAACAAACCCTAAATATGTATTTCAAAGCTCCTCACTGTATATTAATTAAAACCTTGGGAGGAGGAGGAAGCGAGATACATGTACTTCTAAGAAGATGCTCTCATGCTAACAAATTTACATTGAGGTGAAATTAAAGGTGCATTTTGTGGTTACCGCACCTCCGTTTTTTCATGTTCAAGGCCCGTTCACAGTAATTGCCAATTTTTGTAAACCTGGGGGTCATTTTTTACACATCAGTGTAAAGCTTTGTTTTATTTGTTTTTCTAATGTGTACTAAGACATAAATTTTAAGGAAAAATAGGAACACACTGAATATTTTCTCTTATTTTACTTTTTTAATCAGAAGAGTTGAAAATGAGCCAGTTTGGTCCAAAAGGCAAATAGTTCTTAATGAAAATTTGATTAATTGCCAAAAAGAAATTGACTTTCTTCATCATAATGTAAAGTATGCACTTCAGGGCAATACAAGCTGCAATATGAAACATTGACGCGATGTGACCATTTTCTTGACATTTTTGCTTCTATTTTAGCCAAAAAACAGGTTCGTGACAAAAAAGTTTATTTATAAAATCAAAAAAGTAACAGAGCAGAGTGTAGTGATTTTTTCATGGAATTGATTAGTGTAGGCTGGAGAACATTTGTACGATGCAAGCAAATCTCACCCATGGAGTTAGCAGATAATTAGCTTTATGTCCAAAGTGATGGACGTGACATGTGAACAGAATGTTGACTTAATAATTATCTTATGCTTTATTAAATCAAAAACTGATTTTAAGCTTATATAAAGATAACCACTACAACTTCCCCTGTGAAGGCTTTGTTTCATCCTCAGGCCCTTCCAATATGCCAAAGCTGTTAGATTTGCTGTTGCTTGAATTGAGCTTGGTGGACGTGACAAATTGAAAATGTGACGGGGCAATTTTTTGAAAATTACTAAAATGATCGCCACCTCAACGTAAGTTGGTAGTTCACAAAACCATGAAACGAGAAACATACTATAAATTAAAGTGAGACCTCTCGTTTTTGAGATATGCAACTTGAGTGTGTTGGACGTGACCAAATGTGTTGGACGTGATTGGTGTGAACGGAAAATTTAATGTTGATAGAGCCAAGCCATTTTACCAGTGGTTGTCAAAACTTTGAGTACAATTTTACTAATACAGTGAACAGTGTCTATCGGAGAGTAAGTAACACAACATAGAACGAACTTCATAAAGACAACATGGCTTCTGCAAAAAGTGTTGGACGTGACAAAATTGTGAACGGAAAACTGCGGACAAGATTCGCCAATAACCGATCTGAATTAATTCAAGACCAGTCAATAATTTTGTGGGGCTTCTCATGGGGATTGTCTTGGTAAAATGATTACAATAAATTTGCCACAGATAGCCACCACAGGATGTCAGTGTTGTTATTGAATAAATGGTATCAATGTGCAACGTGAAAATTGTTCACGTCCAAACTCAATTTTGATTGCTCCATATAAGTTTTTTGCTGAGCACTTTGCTGCACCTTATTTTAACATGGTATAAAGTGTCACTAGTTGCCTAAAAGAACTCAAAAGTAAAAAATTGAAAGATTCTAAACTAATATGGCGCTGAAAACAAAAGGGATGCTTTTGTGACGCCATATCAGGTCAATTTGACCAATTTGGGTGGCCGTTCTCCTGAAATACCAATAAGTTGGTTTAGGTATGGGAGGTAGGGCTAGCAGATCTAAGTAAAACACAAAAAGTGATCGTGTATCACCTTCTGTAAAAAAAATCCTATCGTTTACAGTGAAAATTCAAAAGGTGGCAATTACTGTGAAAAACGGGGGGGGCCCAAATATCCTTGAGAAAAGGTTAGGCCAAGTAAAAATAAAATCTGTTTCGGTAACCCTTCCGTCCCTAATGTCAGTGTCACCAAACAAACTCTGATGCCTTTGGGAAAAAACTTCATGCTTCCTAGTCAAATTCGACAAGACTCATAGACTCCAAAATGAAAATGGCACACCCGCAGGCGGAGTGCCCAACTCTCTGTCATTGGAGTTTGGGCCAGACTTCCCTCATATTAGTGTGGGGGTTCACCACTCCTCGAGTCCTCCCCACAGCCTGAGCAAGTCGTCTGTTTGCATTCCCAGTATACATGTGGTACCATTAATACTCCTGGGTGGAGAGACGGACAAGCTTTTTTTTTTTTTTCTCTTAGGTTAAGATGCCTTGCCCAAGTGCAACCATTTGCGACAGCGAGCTAAACCATTATGCACACAATAATTTTCTTGCCAGTTTATATTATTTTTTCTTCTTTATAACAGTAACAAGATCTCAACAGATAATGCTGCAAGCAAAGCAGGATATATATATCAAGTAAAATTGCACCTCATTGGTTTAAAGTTGCTGAATTCCAACCGCCTCCCCAAATATGCAAAAGCATTGAGGATTTTTTTTAAATGTCACTAGGACCCTTTACTGTGATCAATAAAATCCAAAACAATCCTCCGTACTTCCTATATGACAACACCCTAAACGTGGACCCCCATGACAAATGATACTTAAGTCAATTTTTTTTCAAATTTTCTGGTGAAAGGCTTAATGAATTCCCCCAAACTTTTCAATCAATTAAGCTGAATTTTGCTGTTATTTATCCTGGTCTAAATGAAACCACATAAAATACACACCAAACTTATATCCCAATGATTATGCTAGTATTTGTTTGATCTTAGGAACTTCATATCAGGTCAGGTGTAGGCGTCAAGAAAGTGCCCTCAATGTCTGGTCCAATTTTTGGTTACCTTATCGTTTGCTGGGCAACTATTTGCGGGCCTATTTTTTTCCAAAGGGGGTCCTAAATTCACTTGTTGTTTTTGTTGTAATTGTTAACAACTGATAAAATATTTAGCCCTTTATAGATTATAAATCTAATGCCAGAGTGCCCATTTAAGACAGTCAAAAGCCTGCAAAGAACAATGCACCATTTTTTTAAACCCCCCCCCCCTAAAATCTTGATGGAACATAAAATTAAATGTGTCTTCAAGAGTCGTGTAGGACGCCACCTAGTTACTACCACAAGTAAAATGAAAACCTGTCATTGTTTAATAACAAGAGTGGCCTTTCGAATTACGGGCCACTGAACCTGTTCAATTGTAGCAGGGATGTAAAACTTTATGATCTGTACCATACCCTAACGCTGCAACCGAGTGGATTTTTATTTACTTGTCTGAATTTTTAATAAAATCTTAGAGGGTGGTTTTCCACACTTGGTGTTGGCATGCAATGGACCTATTGTAAGTCCCTCTCAGTTTTAATAAGAATAGGGTTTGAACTCCTGAGTAAGCTCTTTTGACAGTTTTGACGCCGCTGGTGTCATGGGAAATCAGTATCTGGAACAATTAATATCCACCCAGGCTACATACCTTAAAAACATCTTCTTGGATAATCCCCCCCCAACCAGCAAGGGATTGCAATGTGATGCAGGTTGGTCCCAAATTGCATTTTCCATCATTTGCTATTATAGGGTTATAAATCCGAATCCCATTCTAGAAGTTCGGGGAAGAAGGTTTGAAGATGCTTTCTATAGTTTGGAAGGGGTCTGAATCAGAATTTTGGTCCAACCTCTGGGAAATGTGGGGAACTTTTGTAAAATAATGGGGTAAATTTAGTACAGGGGTAATTTTGAAATCAAGAGTCAAATATGTGTTTAAATGTACACCAATGTATTTGTCTCATTAATAAGGATTAAAAAAAGTTAGGTTAGCTAGGTTCCTACCCTTTAGTTAACGCAGGTACAGCCCTCTTAGTTCAAGTCATCCTTGGGGTAAAAGTTTTAACCCAGTGCACCGATTTTGTTTTGAAACTGGTGTCAAATGTTCGTCTGCCTTATTTACAACCATGTTTGGCCTTTGGGTTCGTATTAGTGGGCAAAATGTACAAGGTCTGCATGGTCTATGGGGTCACCAAAACCTGAACCTCCAAATTGTACACAGAGCTTGTCACCCAAGAATTGAAATTAGTTTCTGCTTCATTTGGCCAGAGCAATACTTTGACACACCGGTTTCAACAAAATCTTATCATTGGATTTTATTTGCCCCAGAAATGGACCTTGGAACTTATCAGTGCTGTAGCCATGTAACTAACGTTCGGAACCTATCAAACCTAACCTTTTTTTAATCCTTATAATGAGACAAATTACATTGGTGTACATTCAACATCACAATTTGTCCTTGGATTTCACAATTTACCCCTGTACTAATTTACCCCCTTATTTTTACATTTACAAAGTTCCCCACATTCCCAGAGGTTGGACTCCCAACATCTTGATTCATGCACCCTTCAACCTATATAGTCGGGCTAACAATGAGCAGGGTATGACCTGAAGGAAAGTTTATCTCATGTGTTTTTTTCTAGATCAGAATTTTATGAGAATAAGAATATTTAGGTAAAAAGGCCAATCCTGAACGCATCCTCCATATAGGGGTGTTATTTCCGGGGGGTTAAACATTAAGAAAACTCATATCTTATGGGTAACATTATGAAGACAAATAAGAATCCTGGCCGTGTAAGTGACTTAAGAATTACGCTTATTCAGGTATTTAAGTATATGTACTTCATTGGTAGTAAATACAAGGGGTAAATAAAGTTGTTAGGGGTTCACATGACCCCCTTTTTAAGAAATACAGTGAAACTTGTTTACAATATACACTTACAAATATCGCCTTATATGTGCCGATACCAGATGGTACGACAATAGCTTTCAGTGTGGGAAGGAAAGGTTTTATCTCATGTGGTTTTTCTAGATTGGAATCATATGAGGAAAAATCTGTTGGTAAAAAGCTCGATTCTGACCGCAACCCCCAAAATTTGTGGGGTTATTTCTGGTGGGGGGAGGCAAAAATACTATATGTTACATACATTAAAGAAAAATAAAATATACTTGCCGTCTAGTGACCATCAGAATTTAGCATATTCAGGTAATTAAGGTATAATGTACTTGATGTATTGATTATACAAGGGCAAGTAAGTTTAAGGGGGCCTCACCCCCCCCCCCCCCCCAACCCCCATATTAGAAATACTCTGAAAATCTTGAAAATAAAAACCTACCCGAGTTAGGAATTAGTAATTTTGTTCAATCCTGACAGTAGTTCAGTATTAGTTAGGTTGCTGGTTGAGGTGGCCAGAGGGTAAAATACAGTATTTGGAGTGGCACCCATATTGTCCATCTTATCATAAGGATTCCAAAAATGTTAAGTTTGGAGTTATAAGGTAAAATGGTAAAAAGGTAATCTCATTTGTGGACAGGGGTCAACACAAAAGTTAATCTGATTATATTTTAAATACTCTCAAGTTATTGCCGCGGTAAGAGGACTCCTAAAAGGGTATAGTTTGTTACTTATGTTAAATGCTTACTACGGAGATAAGGTCAAAGAATGTCAACGCCAATTGGGTATGTTGACCTATGACCTATCTGTCCGCTCACAGTGTACCTATTCATTACAATGGTAAAACTATCCCTTATTTTGACTCATTAAGCTAGATGAACAACTTCTATCATTTTCACAAATTGGAGCCTCCGATTTGACGCCTGTAACAAATAGAAATTGACCGTTTTTTACCATTTTAGCATCCATTTTTAACCCTATAACTCCAAAAACCTTGTCATAAGATGGTACAACCTATACATTTTTGAATCCTTATGACTAGACGTACATATGCATACATTCAACATTGATTGGAGCCTTTTAACGTTTGACCCCTGTGTAAACTAAATTTGCCCCCATTTAAAAAGTGACAACCGCAAAATTTGATAGTAGCCTACCTACCTAGCATTGATATAGAGGGTCCAACTAACTACCAAGGTGTCAAACTTTTCTGTATGAGGGGTAAACGATGATGTTTGACCTGGGTCCTAGGCTCCCTCCTCACTATAATGGCATGAAAAAAATTTACATAAGACAAGAATAGTCTTTTAAAAGACAACCATCGCTTAGCGAGGACTGGTAGTACTTAATATGTTTAGTGTAAATAAACTCATAATCATATGAAACCCCTTTGTATATTAGTAGAGATTAAATATAACCACAGTATATCTTTTCAGGCACTCAACCATAACTCATGCGTCAACCTTTATTTTTGAATACCACCCCTCGGTTTGGAAATGCCAGCCCTTTATACGCCATATCCATTTCATAGGTGAGTGCCCCCGTTATCAAATAGATTCTAAATATTTTAACCACAGTCCATTGCACCGAGATTGACAAAATCCTTACATGAAACAAGTTTCAAAAAATGCTTGACACTATGAGGATATACAACCTCCTGTGGCACAGTTTCAATAGCTTTCATTCACAGTGTATTTAGAAAAACACCCTCTGGTGTTGCTTTAATATATGATACCTAGAACACACAAGACATTTCATGTCAATTGTTACAAGTACAACCACTGACTGTGTCCTTGTTTGCTTAGCATATTGTAATTCATCGTTTTGTGCTATCTGGCATTGACACATAATGTACTCTCCAAACCATGGAATCTATCATCCATTCAATGTCACTGAACTGATAAGTTATCCACTGTGATGGGTGCGCTATCATCCATTCAAAAGTTTTTGTTTCTGTAGCCCTAGGAAATGTAAATGAAATTCCTAGTAGGCATATACCATGTCCTTTAATTCTTAAAATAATGTGAACAGAGACCTTTGCACTGCTACATGAGACACCCACCCAACTCTGTCATGCCTGTGTATTCTGCCATTCATTTGCTTGCTACACATGCTAGGGTAACTTGCATGTAGTTGTTTGGCTTTTTCTATTCCGATTTTATACCAGCTCATCGATTGAAAAAGGACCCTTACTGAAATCACTCCAAAGTTTGAAACATTGGATGTTTACATTCTGTTAAACGTAAAACTGGAAGAGTCCAGGGTGCGGTGGTCAGTTTGTGGAAAAAAAAAGAAAAAACAATTCGGAACAAGGATGCTGACATTACTGCCAGCATTTACCCAACTTGAAAGCCTGTTGCCATTAGCTCACAGACCATTGCTGTTTTAACAATGTGATAATCCCTGGCTAATTCATTCTGTCACTTGCCATAGCAATATCTTACTACAAGCCTAAGTACATTGTCTGAATCCGTGTAACGAACCAAACCATTGTCCGTCTTACTCATCGTCCGGGAACAATGGTGAACAATGGGCAATCGATTCAGTTGACTCTTTACGCAACATTTAGTTTCACGCTTTAAAAGTTCCGTTATCCGTCTCATGGGAGCCCCGGCCATGCTCCCACCGGACTATATCTTCTGCTTTCCCCCCCGGGCTGATGCTTTTGAATGTATCGCAAGCATGCGCGATACACTGTAAATTCTGTCAGGGATGTGAACCTTGCTTTTCTGTTCCGGAAATTGCCACAAACTTCCACCCTTCTCCTAACGCTTCCTGTTTTTACAGAATTTTTTAAACATCCAATTGTTTTGCAATCTCAACTCGTGTAAGGTTTCAGTAAGGGTTCTTTTCATTATGTCATTTTTTCATGCCATTATGTCTAATTTAAAAAACAAGATTCTATGTTACTACTTAACAAGTTTGTTGATCTTATTTGTCATCATTAACGCCCCCCCCCCCCCCCCCCCCACCCCAAACCGTTTTTGTTATCAACAGTGAAGCATGTGTGGGTGTTCAAAACAACAGATAACAGAACATTTTCAATTGGTTTAGTTAAATGGTATTTTTTTCAAACCAAATTTGTAATGATAATTGAATGTGGGACCATGCAGTATTGCAATCCTGGTGGTGTGTGGTGTAGGGGGGAGGTGCTCCTATATCTTTGTGGATGTCAACTGCCTGTCCTTGAACCCGTTTGAACATGCGTCATACTCACCCCAATGAACCCCATTCACTTCAATCTAAAACCAATGGACGCCCCCTTTTTCATAATATCGGCAATAAAGCTTCAATGACACCTTCCTTCGTACCACTTGGTAGTCACCATAAGTCGCATATTGACGTCCCCCCCATGGGTTGCAACCCAAAATACTTGCATTTTTTCCACCGTCCCAGACCCCCACATTAACTATACTATCTCTCAACTCTCAGTTTAGAAATTGAACAAATTACTTACTTCCTAATTGTGGTATTTTTGTAGATTTTAAAGCAATTTTCAGTGTATTTCTTAATAAGGGGGGGGGTCATTAGTACCCCTACAACTTATTTACCCTTGTATCATTACTACTCAAGTGCATTATACTTAGATACCTGAATAAGCTTAATTCTTTTATTTTTTTCAGTTTTTTAATTTTTTGCTCATAAAAATGTGCACCATAATATAGTATTTTTTTTCTTATTCCCCCCCCCCCCCCCCCCAATACAACCCCCTATAGGGATGTGTTCAGGATTCGGGTGCTTTTTAATTTTTAATTTACCGAACATATTTTTATTCCTCATAAATTCTATCTAGAAAACCACATGAGATAAACTTTCCTCCACACTGAAAGCTATTTTCGTACCATCGGGTAGAGGCACATATAAGTCGCATATTGAAGTTGAACACCCCCCCCCCATGGTTTTTGCCCACCCCAAGATACGCACTTGCCACCTCATCAGACCTCCACCAGACCTTCTACGATCCCTGAAACTACTGTTTCTGGATTGAACAAATAGTACTTCCTGATAGGGCTATTTTTTGTATATTTTAAGCAATTTCACTGTATTTCTTAATCAGGGGTCATTTATTGACCCCCTACAAAACTTATTTACCCTCGTATATACTACATTGAGTACATTAATACTTAAATACCCGAAAAACATCAGCGTAATTCCTTCAGTCATTATAAACGGTCATGATATCTTTTTGTCATTTATAGTACCATAATATGATTTTTCTTAATTTTTTGACCCCCACAAAATAACCAAACCCCCTATATTGATGATTCGTTCAGGATTCGGGCCTTTTTACCTAACATAATTCGTATTCCTCATAAAATTCTGATCATAAATAAAAACACATAGATAAACTTTCCTTCCAGGTGATACCTCATTTTTATAGAGCCCGGCACTCAATAAAAAACATGGGCTTCAAACTTTCTTCCTCCCCAAACTTCTAGAATGGGATCTGGTTTATAACCCTACTATATGGTTTCCTGGAATGGGGGATGAGGAAATACTTGATTAGTGCATTTACAATTTTACAGCGTCCTATACTCAGATAGTCTAAAAATAAATTGACAGGACTGGACATATGGAGCTCATGTTTGCAACTCACAATTAAATTCTTTCCCAAAATACCTTCACCCAATGTTGAGCAAAAAAAAAACTACAACATACATGTGTGTAGCTCTATGCATTTATAACCCTTAACCAATTGTATCCTTGTGTCACTAAAAATCATTTTTACCAAGGCTCTTGAAACTAGTCTTGATTACATTAGTGTTATTTTACAAAAATAAATAAATACATGTATGCACCTCTATAAGTCATCAATAAATGGAGTTACTGCTAAATTAATTTCCTGCTGGCTTTTGGTTCAACCTTTGTGAGGAACCAATTCTGCACAAAACCTGAGGGAACAAAACCATAATAGTTATTTCAAGCTCCTCACGTTTAAACAGTGGGATGAGGAAGCGATACATGTACTTCTAAGAAGATGCTCATCATGCTAACAAATTCTACATTGAGGGAAAATTAGGTGCATTTTTTTGTTCCAGCCCCTCCTGTTTAATTCATCGTTCACTAGATATCCTTGAGAAAAGGGTTAGGCCAAGTAAAAAAAAATCGGTTTCCGGTAACCTTCCTTCTAATTGTTTTAGTGTCACAAAACAAAATTTTATGCCATTGTGGGGGAAACTTATGTCTTCCAAGTCAATTCTACAAGACTCCTAGACTCCAATGCAACCTGGCCACACCGCAGGCGGAGTGCCCAACTCTGTCATTGGCGTTGGGTCCAGACTGTCCCTCATCATATTAGCTGTGGGGGTTTTCACCATCCTCGAGTCCTCCCGCAGAGATAGTCTGTTTTGCATTCCCAGTACATGCTGGTACCCCTTTAACTCCGGGTGGAGAGAGGCAAAGCGAGTGCCAGTGCCTTGCCCAAGTGCACAACCCTTGGCGACAGCGAGGCTCAAACTCACATTCTACAAACCTTAGCTTAGAGGCGAGCACTGATCCACTGAACCAACATGTGCCCCCAACGCACGAACAACTATAAGTATACTCGTAACATCCAAAAGCAACATCAAAACTCAACTGAAATTTTGCAAAAATAATCTTTTCTTTAGGGTATAAGACTTAAGAATATTTATTGAATACTTGCAAAACATGATGCACAAACATTGTACATGTAGATACGATTAAAAATGTAAGCATTAGTAATTCCTGGAAATGTGAATGGAGTGAAGAAGAACCAAGCACAGCCACTAAGTGCACACTTTTCCCACATGTGAAAAAAATATAATAATATTGCAGGGCATAATAGACAAGACGAAATCCGTGAAAAGAAACTTCATGAGGCATTTTTTAGTTGAAGCATTTGAAACATTGTTTCTAGACGGATTTTTTATGCGATCACGAAAATGCCGGTGCTTTGCTGCATTTTGAGTACAAAGGGTAAAATTTCAAGAAATCAAAATGGCCGCCAAAACTACCACTAAATGTATGTCAAAAGATTTAATTCGCAATTTCCGAGTAACAGACATTAAACTTAATCTTCTACACAGACTTTGCAACTGAGATATTACACTAAACTATTTAGTTATACAAAGGTTAATCCGGTTTTGTTCCCGTTAACGAGAGTGGCCGGATACACCTCACTCAGCACTACTGCTGTGTGAGGATTTATTGAGCAAAAGATAATTGACGGATGCCCTTCATGAAGTCAATCCAACAGTTTTCGGCGGTGGGCCTAGCCTTTGGGCAACCACGCCCACCATGCACAGGCAGCATGTGGCTGGATGGGCACCTTAGAGCTCTCCAAAGATGAAGCCTAATCATAAAATCTAGTCTCAAGGGGTAAAATTGGGCCAAATTCAAGATGGCCGCCAAAATATCATACAAAACTCAACTTCGTTTAGCGTACAATCCCAAAGTACTTCAGTGTTATTAAACATACGGTCTCTCGAAGGTGAGTATATTGGTGGGTATATTATTATCAACTTATCAGTAAGTGTAACCCAAGGGGTAAATGCTGATTTCAAATTCAAAATGGCCGCTTAAAAATACATAGACCTATGATCTAGGTCTAAACAAGATGTAAAAAGATGGATCCACTACTGTTTTAGTATAGGTGTTGATACAACTTTCGAGACTTAGATTTTGTTATGCCAGGTAAATTCTGGCTTTTAGTGCAAAGGGATCAAACTTTACAAAATGGCTACCAAAATACAATATTTAATAATAATAATAATAATAATGCATTATAATGTGCCCATACTATTCTAAAAAACCTCTTCCGCGGCGAAAAGTAATAAGGTGAGGAATTAGTGTGCATAATAGTCGTCTGACAACAGTATATGTATATAAGTCATCTTTATGTATGCAAGTAAAATCAAGACAAGAATGCCTGGATCTGGTTGCCAATATGAGTTCTCTTTCCTTCAAAGGGACTTTCCAATGCATTTAAAAACAGCCCAATCGCCATATCTCCCAAAATCAGAATTACAGTTATTCCATAATCAAGTGAAGGAAAATATGTGACTATTAAATGCTCTTTATCCTTTCGAATTTATTTTGAGAAATAAGTGCAGCAAAATACATTAAAAAAATCAGTAAACTAAGACTAACAGATACATTAGTTCTAACCTTTTGACTCATAAAATGGAATACGATTCTGGATCTCTAAGGCTGACACTGTAAAACTATTCATTTTTATCTTTAAACCCTCAAAGAGGTAACCAGCGCATTTATTGTTCATTCATATTTTTCCTCATAACAATTCACATATCAACAATAAACTATATATTAATATTACTTAAAAAATTCAGTTGTTTTTGAAGTAAGTTCACAAATTTCAGTATTTTAAGTAATCGCTTCTTTGTTTCCTGCAGTTGGATAATTTTGTCATCTCTAATTGAAACAAGTAGAAAAAACACTAAAAATGGTGTAATTTTATATTATTCTGCATATGGAACGAATATGATGCAAAAATTATTTAAAAATGTATTAAATCGCATTCGTTTTCTAGATGTTCCAACGTCTTTTATAAACCTTGTTCCAAGCCTCCCTCTCTTTTTCTTAACTTTCATTCCTATTCTGGGGAAGAGTTCATCCAAGGAATTATATACAATCCGATAACTGATTTCAAAATAATATATTTTTAGAACAACAAACAAAAAATGCGTCATAATTTCTTACCAAAGTTACATTCATCTGTTCCAGAAAGTTCCATTCGTAGAGATTACTCTACAGGTAATGAGATTATATAAAAGGAATGAATTAGAGTAAGCTATTCTTGGTTTTGAACTCTATCTCTCTGTTTGAACATAAAGAAGGTTTTTTAATTTTTCACACAATTGATTTCATATATTTAAATTTATTCTTTCAGTACCTACTGCAGAAAAGGATTTTGTTTGTTAGATTCACACCAATGCATAGAGCTTTTGAATATGAGCCAAGAAACATAACAGCTTTCTCAAAACTTAACATATGACTTATTACTTTTTTCAAAGCAACTCAGGTCTCGATACTTATTCTTTCTTTATGGACGGTAAAAGGGCATGACTTACCTTAATCAACTTGTTTAAACAAGTAACATAGGCCTACATTTTAATATATTCACCAATTTGCCTAAATGGGAATATGTTTCCAGTGCAATGTCATTCAATTAAATCATTCCAGCTTGCATTCATTTTAACGAACAGAACTCTGCTATTGAATTCTTATATATCATTACCCCATAAAATAGCATGTTGCAGATAGTATTTACACTTATTTGCAGAACAGCCATGATTTTAATAGACACTGATAAAAAATAGACAGACACTAATAATTGTCTACCCATTTTCAGATTTGCAATTTAGTTCAAGAAAGAAATGCAAGTCTCCCAACGGGATCAAACCATGCTCTACGATCTTTTCCATAGTACTCCATTGTTCTGATATTCCAGATATCCACTTTATATTAATATAAGCGCACAAATTTAATCTTATTTAAAATGAGGCATATTCCAACAACCATATTCCACATACCCATATGGTCTCTTTTAACTTTCTCACGACGAATTATCTATGCAATGACCTTTTTCATCGAAGCTGTTATAAAAATTTGGGGGTGGATAAAGCCACCACCTTGCAATTTACTCAAGCATATATGCAGCAAGCAAATATATGGCAGAATACCCAGTAAGACGAGTTGGGTGGTTGTATCAGTAGAAGTACAAATCCACTGGTTTCCTTGTTTCGTTCATTAGGGCCCGGGCGAATCCGCGATCGCGGAAAATGACATGTTATGCGCGGCTTTTGCCTTTACGCGCGGATTTTCCGTTTCCATTTTTTCTCACTCCCTTTTTTCCAGTACCCTCCTTTCTCCTAACATAGTCCTCATTCCACATTTCCCTCTTAGCTCCCCTTCCAATAGTCCTCCACCCGCCTGCATTCTCCTCTACTCCCTGTTTTCACCTCCGTCTTCATCTTCTACCTCTACATTTTTCCCGTCCTTCATTCCGTATTTTTTTTTTTTTTTTCGCACGGACAAACAGCGGAGTTCGTATTTTTTCTACCGACAAGGTATTGAACTCTTTTGCCCGACTGTTTTTCAAACGATCAAAATGTGATTGGCCAGAAAATCGATTTGTCGCGCAAGTGGTACTTTATGATCGCCAGCAAGGCGGTCGGGAAAGGCCGTCTATTACAATACCCAAGTAACAACAAAGAGAGCAATTAGATTGTGCTTTAATCGCGGTACTAATGCAACCCTTGATATGATCAGACACCTATGGATATGTCGTTAGAGATGAAAGGCACAGAGTTGTACCAGTGATCATATGGGCCGTCAATATTCATCCTTGATGCACACTGACTCGATTGCAATATACCTGACGGGACTCGTGTCTTTTCATGCATCGGGGTGTTCCCAAGTCAAAACTGCGAGCGGTCTCTAGGAAGTTGTAAGAATCACAAGTAACGCATAGGCGGGCAGCAACCTGATCAAAAGTGGGCGCAACACAGTTAAAACAACCGGATAATAATAAACTTGCCGCACCCTTACGAAATACCTGTCCCAGGGACAAATCCTACCCCATGCAGCGATCGAGTCACGGTTGAACGTACAGGTGATGATTCTTAATACTGGGACTGGAGGATGGGATGGACCACAGTAGGATCCGGTCATAAAGATGAGATGAAAAAGGTGCAGTGATGGTGATAGAAGTTGTAATTTATCCATTGATGCATGCATTGAATAGTTTATACTAATCAGTTGATGGAAGATACCTCTGGTTCCTATATCCATAAAAATACATCCGTGATGGGCCAAGAGTATTAGATGGTTCCATATCCCTGCATGAGCATGATGAGCGATGAGTTGAACTGCTTTTGCTTCACTCTGAGATGTTTGCGAGGGCGAACGGGGAAATTCCCCAAGAACGGAAAATTCCATAAGATAGTTTTTGAACGATACTGCTCTTTTTTTTTTTGTTTTTTATGACTTTCAAGCCTCTGACCAAACGTATGATCGCAAATTGGCAAAAAACAGGTAAGATTCTAAAAATTCAAGGTTATTTAGCTTCAATGTTATCAATTTTGCAGCAGGGCCAGGCCATGAGGCCACGTGGAATGTAGCTGCATGGAGGGAACCCGGGGGGCATTACGCTTATTACGATAAAATGATATTTTAAGCAATTCAAAATTCCGATGATTTCAAATGTTTGCTTAAATGATTTTTTATAAAATAACGGACTGAATTATTGTTTGTTATTCTTGTGTACGTGGCAATTGTCAGCGCCCCGATTAACATATGAATGGAACTGTTGTTACTGTAAAATGTTGGATTGATCCATTTAATAATGTGGGTTTAGGTAGTTGCTTTATTGTAAATACTCAATCGGTAAAGAAATCGCTAAACAATGCCTTCAGAGAGAGTTGTTATTTCATCAAAATGAAGTATTAATCATTAAATTAAAAATGCAAAAAAGACATATGGTAATACTGTTAATAATGTATAATTAAAAAAAAAATTACTGGTAAGATTTGGTCTTTCGTCAGTATTGCATATAATTGCCCCTTCCTGAGGAAATACCTTGATTGTATGCTTTTGTTTTGTTTATACCATTTGTAAATTGTAAGGGGGCTGGTCCATTAACTATATAAAGTTTTCATCTGATAGAATGGCCTTCACCCAAAAACCCATCTGTGAAATTCGCGCCGATTTCAACCCGTTTTGATGTGAACAGCTAAACGTGATTTTGTGAGCCCCCTGTGTGAGTACTTGTAGAAAACTAAATGGTCGACCAAAATGGAGTACACTTCGAGTCATAACTCCCAAACCACCATATTTCGCCCTAAGATTTCAAAGGGTAAAAAAAATGAGAAAAATAGGAGAGTTCTTTGATACCAAAATTTGACCACTTCGGTAAAATCTGAGCTTCTGGGGACGAGGCTATTAGCGATCGGGCCATGGTACCTTTAAATGATAAAAAAATATTCTTTTATGATGAAATAATAAAAATTCCCAGCCTAACGCAAGTATATGATGGTCTAATTTAATGTTGCATGAATACAATTCAATAACATACTGAAACTGTGTGGATTGTTGATTGCGTTATCTTGTGATTATTTTATTCGTAATTTACTTAATGTTGGGTGAGACGCGTACATGGCCACACGTGGCGACCAACAAGGGCCGGCTGGATCGTCGAGTTAGTATCAAGTCGTGGCGAAAACTTTCTTTTTCTCACGTGGTAGCACGGTGGCTTCGACCACGTGCGTGCGATGAGGTTGGTTATTTTTTATTTTATGGACTCATTTTGCACGCACGTGGTCGAAGACACCACCACGGCCAAAAATTAGGTGACACAGGCGATAGGTTTCAGATGAAAGCTCTTAGAATAAAAAAGTATTAGAAATTGGCAGTGACTGAGACGACAGGGAGTGAGTGGTCGAATCAGGCATGGTTTAAAAAATTCATTGTTGAGGGTCATTAAAAATCAGCATGTCAGTTCAAGACATACGGCGGTACTTTGTATCGCCGACGAAAGTGAGGAGTCGTCGACTCAGGCGTGGTTAAAATTTCATTTTTAAGGGTTCATTAAAAATCAGTCACGTCAGTTCAAGACATCGGCGGTACTTGTGATCCCGGCAGTTAAAATCGTGATTTTAGGGGGCGGTTTTCCGCGGAATCGGCAAATTTTGGGCGAGGTTTGCGCGGAAAAGGTCAAAATTTTGATGCGTGGAAAATAGCGGATTTGGCGAAAATCGCGCGCGGAATTCGCGCTCCTGAAACGCGGATTTTCCCAGGCCCTGGCCCAAAACTTCATTATTATGACATGGTATTATGCCTACTAGGAATGCATTTACATTTCCTAAGCATCTAGAAAACAAAAACTTTTGATTGGATGACAGCCCCACATCACAGGGTTTATATTCTCAGTTAATTGGACCTGTAATGGATGATCTGCCCCATGGCTTTAGAGTACACATTATGTATACAATGCCCACATAACACAAGCGTTGATTTAAAAACCGGGTCTGTGACTTTGAAGTTTGTAATCTCGTGCAATGGGCTTGTGGTTTTAAAAAGATTTAGGATCTATTTGATTGTAACTATACCAACATTGATTTCACATTGATGAACAGTCATAAACAGCTCAGACTGTATAAATTAAACAAAATGAAATACTCAACACTTTCACGAAGATTATTTTGTGAATGAATGAGAACAGGGGACAGGCTTATTTCTGGAAATTGGGCAATTTGGCCAAAAGGACAGTGTAAAAGTGAGGGTGGGGAGGGGACTACCTATGAAACGGATATGGGGGTAAGGCTGCCATTTCAAACCCAGGGGGAATTCGGTGACAGGGAGCTGCAAGAAATAGTGGTCTGTGGGTGTATTCAAAATAAAGGTTTGGATGAATGAGGGTATGGTTGGTGCCGGACATATTATATATATTACGGTGGCGAAAATAGGTCCCAGTATTCCCGATTACCTTATTTCTATGTTGCTTTGGTTACTTCATATTTGTAAATTAGGCGCTATTCAATGATAAATCGGCCATGCTCTGACTCGATATTTGACTTAGCCCGCCTCCTTCTCTCAATCTCTTGGCGTGTGTGATTGCGCCACCAGGTTGGTGTACGACAGGAGAAGGGGGACGGGCTAGGGTCGCCTTTTTGATTTGAGACTGACACGGGACCGGACGTGACTCTTATGTGCTCTGGACATAAACTTCAATTTGATATAATTTAGGGCATTTTCGACGAGACGGACTTGTTATTTTTAATAGCGGTAATTGTGAGTATTGGAATGATTCCTGAATAATGTTTCTATTTTGTATATTTACGGCACTAGCCAGTATGTCCTGGTGTCAGCCCATTCCCTTTTATTTTGCCGTAGTTTGAGTTTTTGAAGTCATCGAAGCTGAGGTACGCTACATTTGGTGAACAGCGGTGAGATCTTGGACCCTGATGATGAATTCTGAAGTACGTTACAATTGGTGAACAACGGTGAATTGAGGAGAGAAGTTCTACGCCAGGACAGCAATCAATCGAAGACCTGTTGGAACAGAGTCATCGTTTGATACTAGAATTAGAAGGACAGTGTCAGAAACAGGAAGTATATGGGGAAAGGTGATGGGTCGGTTAGACCAAAAGTAAAAAGTAAAGAACAAAGAAAGACGTTGGCAGTGTGAATAGGCTAACGAGGAGGAAAGAAATTAGTAAATTAAAGACAAAAGAATGCTCAAAAAGGGTAGAAAAAACCAACTAGACATTCCCCGAATACACGGGACGGGCAAATGGTGTACACCCAATTACTGTGGTACAAAAACTGTACAAGAAATGTGCAAAACGGTGCAACAAATGTGCCAAAGTGCACAAGCCAGCAACGGGCACCTGCACGTGCAACGAGACGTGTTACACACTATATAGTGATGCCTTGCGGTTGCAGGAGTGCCAACAAATATGACAATCTACAGGAACACACAAGCAAGAAACACAAGACAAACTATACGAAGACAAATCCCAAACATGACAAAACCCCTGATCAAATCAAACATGTACGACTTATTTGTCTATAGTGGGCGCAGTGAAGCACGCCCTCACCAAGTGCACGGTGCAGGTAGGAGCGGGCACCGAGAAAATGTGCAACAGCACAGAGGCACCGGGCGGGAGTGCTGGGTGTGCCGAGAAGTGGGACACTTCGCAAGAGAGTGCCCAAACAGAGTCGAAGCACCACAGGCACCAGTGCAAAATCGCCATAAATCGCCACAACAAAATCAGGGAACTATTGGGGACCGGGCTCGAGTAACAGAGGTCCGTATTTAGGATCCATAATAATCAACCCACAAGTCCTTCAGAAAATGCCCCCAAATTCCAGACCACATCTACACAACCAATTTCTTCATGGGAGTACCTTTGAAGTACCCGTAAAGTAGCCACAGAGTACCCACCCGCATGGGTACCACATCGCCGGCCGCAAAAGTGGGGGTAACCATCCACCTAGGTACACTCGCAGTAGCTTAACCACTAGTCACACCATGCTGGAGTACCTGCATGGGTACTCCCATGCAAATGAGCTTTGTGGGATTATTTGAGTAATTTTATCCATTATTTAACATTTTGGTCACATAGGTTATATGTTTTTACACAAAATGTCATATATAGGGGTTTTTGGTGGTGCTCAACTCAAATATAGATGTTACTAAGCTGGAAAATGATCAGAAAGTCGTAAACAACAATGGAATATTTGGCGCCCTCTATGGTCCAAAGTGCTGCCTACTAGGCAGCCGGTAGGGGAGTACCTGTGAAGGTACTCCCGTGGAGTAGCTGCAGAGGTACTCCACTACTGGTGGCATACATGGGTACCTGTCAGTCACCTAGCAGGCAACTGCAGAGTACACTATAGGATGGGTACTGCTAAGTAAACATAGCTGCTATCCATCCAGTGGTTTGTGTACTTCGCAAGTACTTACCTGTAGGTACTGCATCAATAGTGCATCAAGGGGGTACCCTTGGAGTAGAGCTAAGAGTACCCATGGAGTAGCCTAAGCTCTGGGTTACACCGTGAGTAGGAATCTTGCTGTGTACAAAGCGTTGAGTTAAAAGTTACACAGCAGATTCCTACTGACGGTGCAACCAGAGCTAGGCTACTCCCTGTGTACTCTTAGCTCTACTCGAAGGTACCCCCTTGATACATTATTGATGCAGTGCCTACAACTAAGTACTGCGAAGTACACAAGCCACTGGGTGAATAAGCAGCTATGTTACTTAGCAGTACCCCCCTATAGTGTACTCTACAGTTGCCTGCTAGGTGACTAACATGTACCCATGTATCCACCAGTATGGATTACCTACCTCTGCAGCGACTCCACGGGAGTACCTTAAGCAGTACTCCACGACCGGCTGCCTAGTAGGCAGCATTTTGAACCATAGAGTGCGCCACACCTTTTATGTTTGTTTAGACTATTCTGATCATTTCAAGCTTAGTTAACATTATATTTGAGTTGAGCAATCACCAAAAACCCCTATATATGAACTTTGTGTAAAAAATACATATGTGACAAAAATGTTAAGTAAATGGATAAAATTACTACAATAATCCACACAGAGCTCAAGCTCATTTGCATGGGAGTACCATCAGGTACTCCAGCATGGGTGACTAGTTGGTTTTAGCTACTGAGTGTGTACCTAGGTGGATGCATTACCCCCACTTTTGTGGCCGCGATGTGGTACCATGCGGTGGGTACTCCATGGCTACTCAGCTACTTCACAGGTACTTCCAGGAAGAATTGGTTGTGTAAAAGTAGTTGATGGTCGGTCCATACCATTTTAGGTAAAGGTAATTTTGTTGTAGATTTTTTTAAGTGTAATGGCGTATGGAGCATGAACTCTGGGTAGAGGAGATTGATGTAGACGGATTATTTGGTTATGATTTCTTATAAAGTATCATTATTGTAGAACGGATTTGGGAGAAGGGTCATTGATATTAATTTTGATTTGAACAAAGATATAAATATTCAATCAGTAAAGTAAGTATCATGAATGCAAAGCAAAAGCGATTCACGGCCCTCAGAAAACAGTGAACATGGTGAAACCAATGACGATGTAGAAAGTGGCCACTCTACTTCGTCTGATAATCTGGAAAATTCTGAGAGTTGGAAAGAATTGCTTGGATTCATGATGCTGCGCATTTACAAGATGCTGATATAAAGAAATATAAAGAAACTAAGAATGGAAAGAGAAGTTAGAAGAGAATACCACAGTGAAAGAGTCGAGAAAAGACAGGCGTAGCTTGTAAGGAAGAAAATTCCTCAAAATTTAAAAGACTTTTACTGCTATAGTTGTAAAGGTGTTGAGCTATTTTAAGGTGAATATCGTCAATTATTGCGAACTGAGGAGACGAAGCAAAAGCAGATTATTGTAACAGGGCTGATATTTACGAAAAAAGAAGTAAATATCACAAGCCAAAACTCGGATTGCTATAGTGGTATAGAGAAAGTCAGGGAAAGGAGACATAATAAAGCAAGTTAAAAACAACCAAGAGCAGGAAAATTTATAAAGTTGAATCTGTTGGTGCTACCCTATAGTTGAATATACCGCTAGGAAGTCGGACGTGAGTAGATAGGGCCGGCCCGGATCTCTACCTGATCTCCGTAAGGGGTATGGAAATTTGAAACACCGAGTGAGGGTGTATAAAGATAAACGGTGTAACAAGACCGAAATTGTCTATAAAAGTACTAATTAAAAGCCTCGTCTATCGCGTTATTATGAGTAGCAACTGTCTGTAGTAATCAGTGTTGGTGCGAGTCCGGACTCATGAGGCCAAAGCCGACAGTCCGAGTGTACAATCAGCGTCGAGTCTGAGAGTCCAGAGTCGAAGTCCATCGGGCTTTGCGTCGAGTCACAAGGTCTGATTCCTGAGTCCATGGGACCTGAGTCACGAGTCCGAGTCAAGCAGGTCTGAGTCCGAGTCCAGTGGAGTCAAGCAAGTCCGGAGGAATGTGGGCTGAGTCTGGGCTTGAACTAATTCAGAAACTAAATGTGCTAATTTAAACATTATAGTGAGTTATGCACACACCTTGTTTGGAGGCAACAAGCAGCACAGAGGATTACGTTGACCAATTACGTATCTAGAAACGAGGTGCAACATTCATCCTGTTCGCGCGGACCATGCATGCTTGTGTTCAATTCTGTTCAAAATGATCCTAATTAAAACAAATTTCATTATTTTTTTTCAAATAACATTTTTTATGCCCTCTAAGCATTACCCTTTTAGCTGATCACTAGTCAAATTACAAGAAAATAAATTTCATCAAGCCTATTTTATTTCAAAAACATTTAATTAAAATTATATCCGGAATCTCTTCAATTTCAAGCCTTTTGTTTAAATTCAAGTATCTATATAGCTCTAGTTTCATTGTAACTGTGCGGTTTATATAACATGCGTCCTATGATTGGGCAATTACGCGAGTATACTTTCACATACAAATAATATTATGTACGAATCTAGATAGCTCATAGTAATACAAAAAAAATGTTTTTAGGGTTGCTTGGGCAAAGTAGGCCACCCATGGCAAATACCTGGTCTGGCAGTTAGTTATTCAGGTTCACACTCGGAGACTGCGTAGTAGTATGAGCCGGTATTATGCAACTACATGTACTGTGTGAAGTTTTGGGGGCTGGCTTTGGACTTTACTATGAAGGATTTGAAGCGTGTCCTAGAATGAACACGGCCAGAATGAACGCTGGAGTTGGGGGAGGAGGAGGGGAGGAGGATATAAAAATATCACATAGCGATCTGAAGACCAAAGTGGAAAAAGAAAATACCTCTAAATAAGAAACATTAAAAATTACTTGAAATCAACTGATGAAATGATTTAAAAAAATGTTTTGTCGCAATAATTTAAAAAAAAAAAGATGTTTGCGCAGGCTAGCTCACACATTTTCAATTAGTTTTTTTTGATATAAGTATAAATTTTCTTATCGGACTCAGCCGGACTCATTTTTTGAGTCCGAGTCCACTGGGGTTGAGTCCAAGTCCGAGTCCCGAGATTCCGAGTCCGAGTCCTTGGGGCCTGAGTCCGAGTGTCCATGTGGGTGGCCCTACTTGACATTTGTTTGTGTGTTAGAATATTTTATTCCCCTGACCAGGGTTGTATGGGGGGTTGTATTTGTCGCTTGGTTTGGTTCTTTGTTCCTCTTCCCCTTCCCGCTGTCGCCTTCACCCTCTTTTCTTTCGTAAGATGGTTGTCCGGGTATTTCCGTCTGGGTCTTTCCTCTTGGCTTCCCCTCTTTCCAATCCGGACCGGACTCAGATTCACCGATTGAGTCCGAGTCCCGGACTCGATCACTATGGATGTAATTGTGCCTAGTGTAAGGGCCAGGTGCCAACGAATAAAGTAGATTATTGCTTGACGTGTGATTAAGTAAAGAACCACATGAAAAAAAATAAACTGCAGTTGTATAGCACTTGAGAAATATATGTACCTTTCGAAGGAGAGAAAAATAATCCCTCCTGGAAGATGTTGATTTTGGGATTTATACCAGGAGAAGGACATGAGGATGCGGAATAAAGGCGCATGCAGAGCTCATACCCAGTTCAGAAATGTCTGTATTTATTTTAAAATAAGTTTTCCGAAAATAACCATATTGAAGTCTATATTTTATATAAACAAATAGAACGTCTTATCTTGCTGTTTAACTTTGAGGGAGAGAGCGAAAATAAGATCTCTCCGAGAAAATGACTGAGTAGGCCCACGCCAAGAAAGATACGAAATACGGCAACAACTATAACTGTTATGGATGCAAGAGTTCATGAATATGAAATTTGAATCTGTCAGTTTCACAAAAATTAGAGATAAATCAGAACTCCATACTCTGTTATATACGCATGGTAGAACTAATAAAGCAATAAGAAAGTAAACATTGCGTTTATTGAGCTGTATGAAAAGACGGCGCTACTTTACTTTGTAAATAGGATCAAATTATAAATAAAACATGTGAAACATGTAGGGCTTTTATACAGTATTGGATTGTCGTGAGAAAAGAAAAAAATAAGAAAAGATAAATACACTAAAGCAAAATACCACGATCTCAATACACAGATATTAAAATTAAGTACACGCATGAAACGATGTATATCGGCGCCACCAAACTGTGAAAGTGTCAAAGTGTAAAAAAATAAATGTTGCAACCGCTGTGCGAGGTGCAAGTGCAAAGTGCAGTACAAAAACAAAACGACAGCGCCCGGTGAAGTTTGGTGAAGTGTAACTTCCACGCGACATCCGGATTGACTTCCCAAGACACACCGCGGGGCGGTCGGCAATTGGCAATTACCTAATAAGAAGTCGAAGGATAACGACTAGTGCAGCAAAAGATGTCACGCTCACCCGAGGGATCATATTCAGGCACACCGTGGAAACTGCATTCCCTCAAGGAAGGAACCAGAGTGTCTACAGTTGTTCGGATACAGAACACCTCCTGTGGAAGTTTATTTGACTTTTGGTACTTTTAGGAATATTTCATCCTGCTTCTGCAGCATCAAGTCTTCATCCACCAATGAACTTTGGAACTGTTTTTTATAATTAATTTGATTCTCTATTGTGTATATTTATATTGTAATTGTTGGTATGTCTCATGCTGAACGTAGGCTAATATTTCTGGTTATAATTTTTAGAAACAAAACTTTAACAAGAAATAATAATACTGTTTTGGATATCTAAAAAAATGTAAATTTTTAATGTTCATCGTTGATTGATCATCGCATATTCATTGGCTACCTGCTGACTTGACGTACAATGTAGCCCAGTTGTCTGCTACATTTAAAATGTATTTTAAAGATTTAGGTCGTAATGGTAATTGTGATAATTTTTCCATTGGCAGTGGTACCAAATTTTAAATTGATGTTTCGAGAATTTAATTCAGCAAAATGTTCCACATATTTTTTTTATAAAGTGTCATTTCTTGTACATCATTTCATGTTAGAACGAAAATTTTCAGAGAATTGTTAATCATTGTATGGCTTTTAACGTTGCCTATATAGCCTAGGCCATTGTTCAGGGCCTACCTGTAACAAAAATTGTGATGTACACACCCAAACTCGTCAATTACCTGGTCTCGAATTTCTCAATTCAATCCACTGCTGAATCTGATGCGGGATACAATTGTTTTTGATACCTTTCGTGTATAAATTTTGTATTGATTTACCATTCAAAATGATATCACAATTCTGCCCTTTTTCCCAGCACATTTTTGGCTTACTGAGTCCGATCAATTGCATGGAATCGGCTTGTTTCGTTGGGGGAAGTGTGGCGACAATAGTCCAGTATTTCCACTCTACCTTATTTCTATGTTAGCTATTTGGTTTACTTCATATATTTAAATTATGCGCTATTGCAATGATAAATCCGGCGCATGCTCTGACTCGATATTTGACTTAGCCCCGCCTCTTCTCTCAATCTTTGGAGGTGTGGATTGCGCCACCGGCTGTTCTACGCCAGGAGAAGGGGGAGGGCCTAGGTCCGCCTTTTTGATTTGGACTGAAACGGTACCTGGACGTGACTATACTGTGCTCTGACTAACTTCAATTTTGATATAATTTTATGGAATTTTATCACCGGACGGACTTGTTATTTTTAATAGCGTAATTGTGAGGTTGGAATCTTCCTGAATAAATTGTTCATTTTGTCATTACGGCAATAGCCAGTATTTCCTGTGTCAGCCATTCTTTTATTTTGGCCGTAAGTTTTGATTTTATTTTGAAGTCATCGAAGCTGAGGTACGCTACACTACTATGGTTAGTCTATCTCTCTAATAGGAGAGGGGTTTCCTTTGATCCCAAGTATTTACCAACAGAGTAGTACTAACATCCTCGCTAGTCGATGTGTCCTTTTTAAAAGACTATTCTTGTTAATATATAGTGTGTACCCGCATATAGGAAGTGTGAGATTTGTCCAAGAGTTTTTTAACCACTTTTTTTGCCAACATATCCGTTTTCTTGCTTCCGACCATTTAAAATGTTTTCCAATACCGATTGTTTTTTCCCAATTGAGTTCCCCTCTACTTTTTATCCTATTGAAATAAATTCACTAGACATTTACAGGGTTTTCGTATGCATAATTATACTAGACGTATCAATATGGCAACTTTCAACACAATTGGAGCATTTTAGAAGTTTGACCCTATTTTGTTACCTGTAAGTGGCCCCTATTAAAGAGGACCCACAATTTGAGATTACAACTACGCAGCATTTATCTAGAGGTTCAATACTAACTACCAAGTGTCCAATCTTTTCTGTCAGTGGGTGGGTTGTGTGTGGGGGGGGGGGGGGTAAACGATGACGTTTGACCGGGTTCATGCTCCCGCTCTAATTCCGGTCTTATAGTTCTACGGCATCTTCGAGCCCACTAGAAGTAATTACCATTACTAATTTTGCAAGATAATATAGCTGAAAATCTTAGTTCACGGAAATTTTGGCATACATCTCGTTTTTGAAAGTTGTTGTAAGAACAAGCTGACTGACTCTACAGGATCGTTCGGTACCAATATTAATAATTGGAAAAGGATAGCTATCATTTTACTCGTTACGATTCCCTTCACTTCCTACGGAATAATGGAAGAATATGCTGTTAGGTCTTTTCCAAATGTCTTGCAAGTCATATCGAAGCCAGACATTCTAGTCTACAATTATATATTTGCATAAATAAAAGTATGACCTATACTATGCCTGCAAAATGACTAGTACACACAATTTAACACAACACATCAAGTAGGCCTATGCCTTTTCTTATTCTAGTGACAACTAGAAACGAAGTCATGCATTTAGACGTGAAATCGCCTCAGTAGTCCTTCCTTCACCGGATGCAGGCTCCATGTATCTGTCGTTCTTTATAAAAGAACTTTTGGATAAAAATAAAATTTGAGGAAGTAGATATTTTTCATCTTATGGACGTCAGTAGTTTTGGCGCCATTTTGAATTTTCTCCAATTTGGGCTCGTGGGTAAAATAACTTATGCGTTAAGTGATTGAAAATATGCTCAGCTTCAAGGAAAGGGGTATATAGAAAGTAAGTCGGATAAATTTAATGTAGAAAGCATAATTACAAAAAAATAAATATGAATATGTGTCATTGGCGGCCATTTTGAATTTTTACATTTTGACCCCGTTGCACTCAAAATTCCAGCATTTTCTATCATCCCAAAATCAGTCCTAGAAAAGTTGTGTGAAACGCTTCTAACCTAAAACAATTGCCTGTACTTCCTTAATTAAGTCATCTTTTTGAGAATCTCGTCTAGTCTAATCTAAAAAATACGATGTCACAACTTTTTGGTTCAAATTGACAGACAGAATTTTCCCTGGACACGATACATTCCGATTGAGTACAAAATGAGTCCACTTGGATCCCATAATTCAAGCCTCTGAAAGGCAATTTTTTTCCAAACCTCCAAAGATGTTTCCACCCCTCAAAAGCAAAATTTATAGACATAATAATTTCTGCTACATGCAGCATTCAAAATAGTGCTTCTTGTGGGAAAACCAAATTCAGAATATTACAAGGCTCTTTATACTACCAGACCAAAAAAATGTACCGCATCATGTCTAAATACCCCCATAAGTTACAACCATTGGTCTTATGCACAAAAACATAATTGGATAATCAATAGTCGGTTTTGTTCGCAAATTTTGACACATTTCTTGCTCCCTTGTCACAATGTGACATATCGCAACACAATGTCCCATTTTACGAAAATGTGGTCCCATTGTCAAAGTTGCAAGTGAAGCATTATACAAGTCTACAATACCCACCCATTGCATTAGTGACACACACTTCATGGGAAGAAAAGCGGTCTTCACGTATGGCAATTCATAATGGCTATACCTTTTATTTCACCTTTTAAAAGGGATAGTTTTTCTTATAATGGGTATTGTGTTGGCATCTTGACGCAATGGGGCAATAAGGGTATCAACTTTTACGGAAAAAACGAACTATTATATAATTTTATTTTTCGTGCAAAGACCGATGGTTGGTAAACCTATGGGGGTATTTAGAAATGTTGCGTTACTTTTTTGGGGGTCTTTATTTGTATTGTCTGACAGAAAAGCAACTTGTTACATTAAAATAGGAAATGTGATACCTCAAAAGTTATCCCCATAGAAATCTGTAATCTTACCCACCATGTAGTTGGAACCTGATAAGTCCCTGATTAGTAGTACTACTTACAAACATTTGGAAGGCTGGTCTTGGGACCACAAATATTCCACTGCACCCAGATAATTCTGATTTTGTTTTTAGCTCTCAATTGAAACTGATAGAATTTTACCAGCTTCTAAAATCGAGCTTCTGGCATAATCTGTTTCTGGTATTATGGTTTTCTCTGATTTCTGAGCGCCTTTAATGGCTGCCGCACCATCGCCTTGAGCATGTTTTTACGTGGATAATTCGTGCATAAAAAAAAATAGAAAATACACAAATTTTACTTAGTATAATTACATTTGCCACAATTTTTTTAGTCAATTTGTAAGTGCAAACAACCATTTTCTGCTGCATGAAATAGTGGCTACCACTGTTCCCTGTTTACATTTTTCCATATCGGCCTCTCAACTCAAAGGCATTATTATCATGCTACATGTGATCCAGATTACGGCAAGGTAGGCTATATTGGCTATTTAGCCGGAAGCAGACATCCGGCCATTTGGCAAAAGTATGATGCAAACAATTGTGACGTTAAAAAACCAGATCATTCGATATGCGCTGAAAGACGTAAGTGTCTCGCGCTGTTGTGCAGTGATAGTACTATTGTCTTGGATTTGCGGCACTTTTTTTCACCCCCGGATAGGGGATTCCCGGGTTTCCCCTTTGTTTTCCACAATGTCACTGCGTTCGTCTTGGCTATGCTAGTATAATAGTATAGCTCGCGTAACTCGATGCGCGCTGAAAGATTCCTCTCATGAGATGTGCAGTGAACATAAAGCCGCCAATTTGCCGGTTATTTTCGCAGCGAATCGGGGATTCCCCCTTTGTTGCACTGCTGTCTGTGATGTGGACGTACACATTTATGCTCCCATAGCATCTGTATTACTCGGACACAGCACCGCCTATACCGTATCTGCATCGCTAATTGGGCCGGCTATTCTTAGACACGCGCTACGTCATGCGACTCCCTAGCAGCCAAAACTTGTGTTAAAGGAATGAAAAAAAACGGTTTCGCGGGTACCTTAGATATAGCGACAAATCGACGAAGCAGGTGGTCGATCTGATGTGAGAAACGGGGTTACTCACAAAAAAGACCCCTTAGCATACTAGTTTTGAGTGCCTGGAGTGTGGCCTGATTGACAGAGGAATCATAATTGAGCCAGCTGATACGGCCTTTCAAAAATAAACCTCTAAATTAAACTAGTCACCTAACTAGACAAATTTAGCTAGGAATATTTTGGTGCGTAACTTGTTACGTAGGCAAAGTATCTTGCGCAAATTTCAGTGTACAAAAAATCGAATCAACGCTATCTGACCGGTGTTCCATAACTGAAAACAGAGGGTCGACATTATTCTTAAAAAACTGTAAATTATCATTGACACGGCCTTCTGTTTTCAGAACGAGAGCTATTGCGGGATAATGAAAGGAAATAAAACCAGTATTTCCTCCTCGATTTACAACAACAAAAGCAAGTACTGAAATGTCCACGATACGAAGAATCTAACATACTTGTCTTCCCATATGTTGCAGTTTCAAGCTTGTTTACACCACTGAAAATAATGTGTTTGACGTATTTTTGCGATCAACAAGATGGCAATTTTATTTCTGTTCGGCCATTAAGTAAAGTGGGCGTTTAAAGGTCAGTCAGGTCATACCAGGGTCATACAAGTGACAAACTTACGAGTACTTATGGGTTAAATTGTTTGGAGTGTTTGAACGCGACTTTCAAACAGGTTCGCTGAGGGGTCGGGCAAGGACATGTGAACGAACGGTAGTATCAAGGGCCAGACGTTTTAGATCAAGAGAAAATCAGTTTTTTTGGTGCTATTTTGGAGCATAGAAGTAGTAACATGATAACTGTCGGAGATGACGAACGGAAGGTCGATTTTTCAAAAAGAGACTATTTGGGCGACTCACCATTTAAATAACAGTTGTGTTCAAATTTTTTTTTTTTTTTTTTTTTTTTTTTTTTTTTTTTTCAATGTCATACATATCCATTGGCAGGGGTAAGCTAGATTATGACCACGGGCGTATGATTTGAAAGGGAAATATAAATGTCCATTGGAGATGAGATGAAATTCACTTTCTCAAAAAGCAATTTTACAGGCTATGTGTAATGTTAGTTGAAGGTTTCCAAAATAATTATTAAAAAAATGCGATTCATCAATTGTGTAGATTAAGAATATAGCTTTGGACATAAAAGTAGGGTCCTAGGGAAAATGAACTGGTCCTAAATTGAGGTCTTAGAGCGCGGCAATATACCCATACTTAATCACGATGTGAGAACCCCCCCCCCCCCCGGAGGAATACCTAGGGCTTCCGGCAAGTAGGGAGGACCCAAATTGTCCCCTCAGAAAATACCTTCGTTCTTACCCCACCCCCCCACCCCCATCATTTGTAAAGGTCTGGTTATGCCACTGTTGTTTTATACTACAGATCAGGCACTGTAATTTGAAGTATTATTAGTAAAAATATGTGCGCAATTCACAAATCTTGCGCGATATGGCGCTGACACATATTTTCGTACTACGGCTGGTAAAAGATGTACGTTCAAAATAATATACGTTATCGCCATACACGTTCCAATCATCCCAAACAAGACAAATGAGAGAGGCCTTTTTTGAGGTCAATCCCCGCCATGGGATAGCTCTAGCTACCTGACAAGTGGCAGCAAGGTCGTAGGTCAAAATGTGATGTCAAACATCTGAGTGAAAACCTTCTCTCGAGTATCGGAAGGCCCTTATATTACAGAAATTTTATGCCTGGAAGGACATATAAAAATGAATGGACAGTGATGACGAGTATCTAGGCACAAAAGTGGAAGGTTGTTGGACGTTATTATTCTTTAGGTGTTTAGGAAGTGTACAGTAGTATGAAAAGGCGTGCACCTTATCGCAATTTAGACTGTCTGGTTATATGTACATTTCCCCGTTTACCCGCGGTACCAAACCAGAGGTCAGCTAGATGCTAACGACGTTAGTGTAAAAGATAATGTTGACCTTCTGGTGTGGTTACCAGAACTATCTGACGGGGTAGAATCTGTTAACAAGTTGTTGTGTACGGTCAGCAACTTGGAAGTACTCCCATAGAATGATGAGTCTTGGCCTATCCCACTAACACAGATTCGGTCTGTGTAGCTGCATGTTACCGTCGAAAAATTGTGACCTCCCTAGCGCGTGAAGATGTGACAGGTCGCGGTTTGGCTAATGGTGGCTCAAATTACTTTCGGACCGTGATTCAACAATGGGGGCGCTGTGTGCCAAGAAGACACGTAAATGGAGAGAGAGTGACGTGGTACGTCCCGTTCTGTAGCATTTAAAATTTGATCTTGTGTACATAGTCAGCAAGAAGTCCTTCTCTCGCAGCTAGGATGTGTAAAACTGAGGGACTGAGTCTGCAACTGAGTAAAAGTGCAATGTTTACCCTGTCCCGACAGATAACCCTTTTGATTTTTATTAAGGGAAAGAATTTAGTATTCTAAAAAACCCTATGAAATTTGACAGCCTTAACGGCATATAAACTGCTGTTGAAGGGATGGTGTGCAGAAGACTAAATTCATCCCTATTAAGTCTTGCCATGCCTTTGCTGGTTTGGTGACCTTCAACAAGAAACCGGTCAACAAACACGTTTGAAACTGAAAGTAATCAATCAAAACAAATCAACTCACGAAGAACAAATATAATAACCTATCTATCATCCTTCATTAGATCATGAAGGTTGACAAGTTAGAATGTCGAATGTAAAAAGTGGACCAAGACCTATAATGAAAATCAAAACATTGAAAACATTCAGGAACATTTATTATTAATAGGAGAGGAACACTACCGGAAAATTAACAGTCCAATTACCCTGCGGAGGCGTCGTACGAGTGACATTCCGATCTATGTTTAGCGATGTAAATGTAATTAGTGTTCTTGACATAAATGAGCATTTACAATCATGATTCCGAACTACAGCTTCAAAAAACAGTTGTCAAATCAAAGGTGAGGAAATTTAAAATTATTTAATACACTTACCGAAATTCCAGCCAATTCCTTCGAGAAAGTTGACACACCAGGGTGATCCTTCAAAATGGGCGTTTTAACGCGTGACGTAACTGCAGAGGAATTATCCCGGCTGGATCAATTCATTTTCGTAGGAGGGGTGTCCCCTCTTGGAACTGACACATTTTGTGAGGGCGCGTGCCGGTTGAAAGACTAAGACAAACTGTGGCGGCCAAGACAGATCCCAAATTCAGGAAGTTGTCTTCTTTGATTTATTCGTCGGTCGCAGTTGTGTTGAATTTTGCCACACCAACACACTCCTGCGACTGGAATGAAAATTATTATGGACAGTCTATGGAGTGCTGGATGGAAGTGTCCTCGTATCTGATTCTCTATTGATCTCAAGATATTTTCTTGAGTACAGCAGCAGGATATAATTTTTTTGATATATGCACTAAATCATGCAGTGAGTAATTTTCTGCAAAGCGTGATTTTGTGACTTTATCATCACTCCAAAGGTAATCTTCCACTCTAGGGAGTAAATTGGAAAGAGCCGGAATTGACCAATCAGGCGGCCATAATTCAATTGTGAACATCTCACCGACACGACCAGAATAAATAAAGTTGAAATCTTCAAACGAAAAATTTATAATTTGGCTGTTATAAGCAATATTTTCTTATTCCACGTGTTCTGTTAATCATTCGCTTACTATGTTCCATGTCTCAATAATTTTGAGAAACACTAGTCTTTCGGTACCATTAAAAAAAAAGATTCTACATTATTTTCGGTACACTGTCACTAATTTGTATGTTTTTTAAAGATGACTCAGAGATTTAAAAATATAATTATTTTTGTGTATTGATTCAAATAGGTCAACAAGACATGCCCACCTAAAAATGCCCAATTCCACTGTTTGAGATTAATCGGATTTTTCGTTTTTTCATATCAGGCGCGGATCAAGGGAGGGGGCGGAGGAGGCGAGCGCCCCCGGATAATTCTTGCAAATTCTTGCACAATCAGCCCATTTGAGCTATGTTGGATTAACAATAACCAATTTGATTTTAAGCGAGACAATCCCGTAAAAGGGATCAAGGCGCTGTGCGGCATGCCATGAAAGGCGCCTCAGCACATCAGAGAAACATAAACCAGAACAGATTTATGCCAAGAAGCCTCGATTTTAGAAGAAGGAAGGAAAAACCGAGTACCCGGAGGAAAACCTGCGGGAAGGGAAACGAGTATGGACGTGAAACCCAAATTCACATAAAGCCACGAGAACGAGCCACTGCCGGGAATCGAACCGAGACTCATTGGTGAAAGGCGAGGGAAGATACGCTGCGGCAAAACACGTTCCCGGATTACAGTTACAACCGTTCAGCCAACGGTAATTTTGACGTTTTTCCAATCCTGGATCCGCCCTGTCTATAGTAAACATACGTGTAGTATATAAACACCTAATCGTTACTGTGTATAATAAAACAAAAAAATCCGCATCTGGCAGGAATTTATTTTTATACAAAGTTGTAATTTCTATATGAAGGAGTCAATTTGAGGTAGCTATTTCACACAGTGACTAGTATAAATTTAGGGCGGTATCATCTGAAAATCTCTGAGCAGCCTTCAAGACAGACGGACGGATGGAAGGGATGGACGAGGGACAGGAGAGGGGTGGACGGAATGGACGGACGGAGGGTGGACGGACGGAAGGGAAGGACGGACGAAGGAGGAGGGATGGGGGATGGATGGACGGACGGATGGTCGGATGGACGGATGGACGGATGGAATGGATGGAGAGAGTGAGATGACAGGAGAGAGAGGGAGATTTGACATTGTTACTCTATTGGTCAATTAGCAAACGGTCGCGTCTTTTAATATTTTCTACTGTAATTTGTTTTCAAATTCAGGTTTTCATTACAATAAGTTGCTTCAGTGCAAGTGACAAATGTATCGTACAATGCAAAAACTTCGGTGTTAACATTTAACACTATAAGTTGGTGTCCAGGCTTGTCGGTGTTTGTTAGTTTTTTCTATAGTGTTTGAAATTTAGGATTTAACACCGCCAGGTTTTCCGCACAATTTTTTATTATGCCATTTTGGTGATCTGCTTTTGAAAGGTTAGAGTAAGCAGTTCAATAGAAGCAAACAATAACAAAATCAAACATTTTCTATTAAAAGGTCAGACGGTACCAAATATCAAAACAAAATAGAAAATAAAGGTAAATATAGGTACCACACACCTACATCAAGATAGGATTAATAACTAAGGAACAGAGGATGGGAAACGGCGTTGTACATTACGTTGTGCAAGCTCTGATTGAAGGACAATAAACTAAACGAGAGTAGAGAATCATTGATCTGAAAGCCGGATTCGGACCGGCGACCTCGCGACGCAGAAACCAATGCTTTACCAACTGAGCTATTCAGACCTTGTGTTGGCGGTTGATACCCTAATTGCTAGCCATCCTCTTTACTCTTAATCAGCTAATAGTGGCCCTGATTACTATGTATACTGCAGGATCAATATTGAGCACCCTCCCTTAAATTTTACTAAACTAAGGAACATGAGATGAGAAACGGCGTTTGTAAATTTCACGCATGGATAATTTGATGCACGCTGATTGAAGGATAATTATAAAATAAACGAGAGTAAAGAATAATTGGCTGAAACACGGGATTCGAACAGGTGACCTCTGGATTGCGAGACCAGTGCTTCTACTAAACTGAGCTATTAAGAACTGGTGTTGGCGGTTGATCCCCTAATTGCCAGCCATCATCAAAATGTAAAAGACAGATCAGTCGCATTATTGATGTAAAAGCAAAGCTGAGCAAAGTTCATCCCGCAATGGAGAAACCTTACAATCACAAAATAAATGTTAAAATAGTTTCAGAAGTTCATTGCAGAAGTAACATTTGGGGAATCAGCTCTGCCAATCCTGTTTAAGAACTGATTAGTACAAATAGCTCGTACGGTGAACAAATTTAAAATAAAAGGACCTCAACTTGGTTTCAATAGTAAAAGTAAAATTGCTCTTGTGAACATGATTCCAATCAATATCTTCAAGAACGTCAAGAGAATCACTCCATTTATTTTCGACTTCAACTGGGACTAAATCTTGCAGAATTGATTACGCATATCTAGGAACTTTATCAACTTCGAGAAGTGAAGCAGAAATAGTCTTAAAAACATTATTTGGGTTTTTAAACCAATCCAGAGAAATACTATTGATTAGAAAATCATACTTTCTCCTGTCCCTAATAGAAATATCATATTCAATGACCAGATCCTCAAAAGGCTTAATATATTGAACTCACAGATCTTAACAAAGTTTTGCATCCCTTTTTCATTCCAAAGAGGGTAGAAGAAGAATTTCTTCGTTTTTAGCCGAATGTTCTTGTTCTACCAATTATATCCTGAAGATGGGAAGTCAGCCAATTTAATTTTTTCCTTCATTCTGCTCTATAAAAATACCCAATTTTATCGGGTCGTTGACAATTGGAAAGAGTATACCCTATTTAAAACTGAATCTGGTGCATCGGTCCTCATAAAACTGTGTATCGAGGATTGAAAATCAGAAAGAACATGATATTTCAAAGGATTTCCAAAAACTGGGTATAAATCAGGATCAACAAATGTAAAAAAAAAAAAAAAAAAAAAAAAAAAAAAAAAAAAAAAAAAAAAACAAAAAGTTAATATTTTATAAAAAAATAACCCAGACTCCTTTTGAGCCTGTGAAAACACAAAGAGTCAACCAGTCCGAAGACCCCATCACTGTAATTATTCCAGAAGATGTTGCCTTATTCTTTCATTCCCTCCACTCCAAAAATTAATTTAAAGAGGAGACCCTTTTTTTTTTTTAAAGACCTTAGGCTCATTGATGCACAAAACAGAAGATATAAAGCAGCTAGGGAGTATAAAGATTTTGATAACTGTAACCCCCCCCCCCAATGAAAGACTTCAAGAACCCAGCAATAAGGGTCCTGGTTCAATTGATGAAGTTTTGGATGAAATTAATCGTAGAGAGCTTTTTGTGTTCAAAGAAAAGGTCATGCCAAGAGTTTAAAAGTATTAGCTTTCCACTTCAGGCCTGAATTTTCGAATGGATGGAACATGCTGCTGCCTTGAAAGAGACAATGGCACATTTGAACAATAGTGCGCCCTCAATAGTTTCAAAATCGATATTTTTTTGGCTTGGTTGTAAAGCATTTAATTACAAAGCCTCACCCGAAATGATTAAGACCAAATCAGCTTCCTTATGGGTAAGCAGAAACATTTATAATTTACGTCGCAGGCGACGCGAAATTCAGCAGACGACGAAAATGGCTTTTAACACAAGACCACACACTCCGTATGCATGTTTCTCACGCTATGCACCCTGTTTGACCGGTCTATAACTTTGTGGTTTTAATACAGTGAGTACTAGTCAAAATATTCATTAATCATGTTAATTATACCACATTCGTTTGATTAAAGTATGGAAAACTTAAAAGTTGGCCTACAATTACTGGATTTCTTTATCCTCCTATCAATGCCCTATCTGTTTTTGGGGTATGTTATTTTTATGTGTAAACTATATCTCTGTTTCTTTCCCCAATGGTCTAGACCATCATTTTGGAGGCACATGAAGAAATTTTCATATTTTGTGAACAAGTGCCAGTGCCGCTTAAAGCAATTTGGCACCTTTTTTGAAGAGCGCGGCCCCCCAATTTTTCAAAATTTGAATTTTTGCACAGTTACGTTGGTAATTGTCTAGGAACTATAACTGCGAACGAGAAGGCTAAAAAAATGCGTATTATCATAATAAGTCGTTTTTGTAATTAGACATTGAGGATCCAGATTTGGATAGGCAGAGCTGGAAACGCTACGTTTATGCATCCTTCCATGATGAAATAGTGCCACTCGAACTTTGACTTGCCTGAACCAATAAAACAACTATTGGACCGGGCTATTGGCATGAGCGTAGACACGTACATCGGGTTTTTTTTCCCCGGCTCTTTCACATTGGAATGCCGTTTTTCCTCCAGCAGTCCGTTGAATATTAGCGGGATCCCCGATAATATTATTCTAATTCCAAAAATTCCTCGTTTGTGACACAGAGATATTTTCGAGCTTACCACTCACAGGTATAGTTTACTAGCTAGGTTACCAATGGCAACCATGTAAAAATCTCCAAATTTTTAAAAATTGGCGCCTTCAAAAAAGTGCGCTAATATTGCTTTAATAAACGCCGCATATAAATTAACTGTATAACCCAGAAAAATGCAAATTTATCAAGTATATTGAAAAGAGATTGAATGATCACAATTTGCCCTGTCTAAAGCAGTAATACTACTCAGCAAGTACACCAATTTTCCCGTTTCAGACTCTCCCATTTTTAATCCCTTTTATGCTTCAATTATTACGAATAGGCAATTGCTAAAAATATCTTTTTGCTAAAACTTTTCATCCAATCGTAATGACAACTGTGGTTACTTGAAACTCTTCTATCCGGATCAGCGTTTATCTTGGAACAAAATTTTAAATTGAATCCATAACATGATCCCAATGTAGCACTTACTCCACTTGATATAGTCGTTTGTTTATACTAAAGTCATTAATATTAAGTACAATTCCAACTTTATAACGTCGACTATTTTGTTCAAATTATTAATCTTGTCAGATAGAAAAATATAGTATAGAAACAATGTTGATTTGATGTTGGACAACATGGATCCTTACACTAGCACCACGACGGGGCTGATGTTAGTGCAGATTTTCGTTTGTTTTCCTTATTTGTGTCGTTTCTGATACACTTGGAGCAGCAAGAAGAAAAGGGCGACGAAAACCAAAGAAAAAGAAAGGACATTGTGACTATAACGATGCCGACATGGAAAGGCTATTCCAGCAGTGGGAAGTAAGTGCTGTCACTGTCGTGTGCACAGACTCACAGTCAACAATCTCCAGACAGGATGCAAGAGAAGATACAGTAGCTTCCCACAATGCATTGCTTCCATTGGAAGTTTGTTACCGGTTTGCCATGTGGATCGTTAGAGATGAAACGCCCTCTTAAAATGCAGTTGTGATCAGTATGTCAATTTAGGCATGTTTCATCACTTAACGATCCACATCAGTCGTGTGTCCAGTGTACACTTCGAATGCCCGTCATACGTGGAATTCTTTAGTACAACGGAGTCATAACTGAAATTTCGGGCAGCATGTCATTGTCCGACGAGTCATTATCAATCTTTTGCATTCCACATTTTAGAATCCACCCTTATTTCTAGTATAACAACATTACAAAGTCACAATGTTGTTGGTTGTTTGTGTGTTGTCTGGGTGTAGCACGAATCCCGACAAGAATATAATCAAAATTCCTGCAAAATATTTATTTCATCGAAGAAGAAAAGAAGAAAGAAAAGAAACAGAATTGCAGGAGATAAATAAAAGTACAAGTAGGTGCATGATAATTTAAATACTGCGGCCATTACTTAGGGTTATTTTTCTAGTGTAATTGACTTCCGACGCAGCCCTGAGTCGACAAGTCATGACTGAGTCTATACACTTTATACAGTGCTTTATTGACTACGGCTTTCAATGCATTATGGCCTTTACGTCGTGCCAACCACCAATTCAAAAAACGACCGTAAAGGTTCCCTGTACTACGGGAATTCATTGCAGTATGGGTGGAAAATGTACATTTTTGTGAAATAACAGTATTTATAACTTAAACCATGTATGTGCTACAAATTTTTGTTAATCAACTCAGAAGACTCTGTTTAATAACCATGAACTAAAAAATGCATTGTGGGAAGTAAAAATGTATTATCTTGAGGCTGAATGATGACTTAGTTTGCGCAAAACCGCGTAGTTTTCATGCACGCATAAGATTTTTGGGTCCACTTGTGCGCTGTTGATAGCCGTCTTTGATGATTTTTCGCGATGATGTGTTCATGTTTGAAAATATTATTTTTCTTTTTTAGTATACACCTTGAGACACATTTCCTTGATTGTTCCTTTTGTTTTGAATAATGGGAAAGTATTTTTTTATTTTTTGAAAAGTTTACCCGATATTTCGGTGTGTTCGTGAGTGTTTGTCAACCATCGAACAACACATAATTGGAAAGCTTGATTCTGTCCGGAAAAAAAACTTTACATGAATCAATTTTGCAATCTAGCACGCTTACCATAAAGAAGCCGAAAAAGCATTTTTTTCCACGCCTCCTTCATGCCAAATATGATGTAAAAAACTCATGGGAAACTTGTCTCAAAAAAGAGGTGAAACCAATCAAGTAGGCGTTGCCCGTTGTTGGTACGCGAAGAACTCGGGGGCAGTGTGCACAGCACAACACGTGCTTGAGGCTTGAGGCAGGCTCGCTTTGACAAGCCGGCGGAGTGAGAAAGGGGTTTTAAAATCGCCGTATTTGTTAATATTTGCAATACGGCTTGAAAAGTATAATCCCAATTAAAGAACGTACATATAAAAAACTGTGTCAAAAATATCGCAGAGCATTGATTCTGACTGTCATTTATGAGGTTAGAAGTCGGCCGAGTAGGGCCATGGGAGCGGGGCAAGGTATGTATGTGTACAGTGCAGTAAAATAAAGCTATGTGCTGATATCACATGCAATATTGTCGATTTTTTTTAGCCATTTCAGATCTCGTTACTTTGCCATTTTTTATCAAGTATTTACATCTACATTGTCACATATATCTACCAAAAAGGACAGATGTTTTGATATCGGGAAAGCACTGCTCTGTCTGATTTTTGAAAAAGTAGTAGTTCATAATTTTCTCTGAAAAATTAAAACTCCCCGCGCGACCAGGTATACCAGGTGTCGCGCGAGTTAGGAGTGCTAACTGCATAGTTGACCTGCTACAGATTTTCTTACTTTTACACCCCACGATCTCGTCTAACAAAAGCAAATGTAACTAGTATGTTAAGCATACTTTCAACTGCATCTGACCGAAATAATGTATTTTTGACATTGGAAAACCGTAGTTCTGATTTTTGAAAAAAAGTCATTTTATTCAATCCCCAACTGCTCGCCCGCCATCGCCGCGTATGTATCTGCTGTGTGCGAGTGCTGTCAGCTTTGCATGCAATTTGCTGAATGAATTTTTTCTGATTTTACACCACGATCTCCTTTGTTCTAAAAATCGGCTTTCTTATAGATAATATTAATATATACTTTCAACGACAACGGAAGAAAAATGATATATTTTTTTGGAATAGAGAAAGTGTTGTTCTAATGGTTGAAAGAAGAATCCTTACCACTCATGTCAAACCAACTGACATGTACAACTGTCCCATGTCGCTCTCAGGCAAGCTCAAGTTTTTGAGCCGGAGAGTGCCGGTTACGCGCCATCATCCCGTTGCTCATTTGCATCATTTTGATTAAATTTAATGTCAAACAATTCATAATGGTGAATCCCAACTTCTAGGCACAACTTTGAGGTTATTCATATACAGTTGTATTTGTTGGCTATGTTTGATGTTGGCCTTTTTTAAGATTTTTATAGCTATATTTACTCGAAGTAGGTAGCAAGCATGTAAGCACTCTTCGTTAATTATTCGTAGCTCTATGTGAGTAATGGCAATTTTAAATATCCATCCATGATAAACTAGCATATTCCAAGCTTAACACAAACACAATACATCTGTTACAATGATGGCCCATCCAGTCTGTCTTATTTTTACAAAAACAGCTTAAAAGTTTCACAGCTCTCTTTAATGATGGATTTCTTAATTTCCCAAATAAGCCTCACAAAAAATCCCTCGATACTGGCAGTTCTGCCAATCTGCAATTGATATTTAATTATAAATACAGGAATGCAATACTTCTACAAAAAATTTACTTACAAATATTGGTTTAAAACAAACATGTATGTTGGATATGGAAAATAAATTTACTTTAATATTTTTTCAATGGATGTTTTTTTTTTTTTTTTTAAGATTTTTTAGTTTTTGAAAATTTGTTGGTGATGAAGGAGAACCGATCGAGATTCCAATTATACATAGGGTAATTATCCCTTCGTAAAATGGAATAACCAAGATTTAATTTCAAGGAAGGTCTAGCATTTTATTAAAATAGAGGCTTCATTAAAACAAAATCTATTTCCATACACAACCACCATTTTTGTTACAGTTTAACCTGACAAAAGTTCTATTTAAAAAGAGTACATTGTCTAAAATATTAAAATTATGCAAATTTATGCAAATTATTTTAAAAATCCTTTTATTTTTTTCTTTTATTAATTCATTCATACATTCATATTCTATCCTGAATGAGTCTGCCAAATTTTATATTGTCAAGCTCTGATAAAACAGTCACAGCAACATTTTTACATTTACTCACAACTGATATTTATCAAAGCTCCCTAGGTTTGTACAGTAATAACAGCAGTGGACTAAAAAAACCGCAATGCATTCTGGGTATCTATTAAAGGTTGGGAACTTACCATTTTTAAATGCCCGTAAATTCCAAGCCGATGGATTTGTTCCTGAAACTTGGAAAGATGACAAGAAAGGAGGTGTTCTTGCTATAGATGCACTCAGCCATGACTAATTCTTGCCCGAATTTACTGACAAGTACATTGCTCAAATTCATCAATTTGTACGATAATTTTACCGAAAAGAATTGGGAAAAGGACGAAAGCGACGTTTTTTGCAATCTTAAACGATCGTAACTCCGGAACCGCTTGACGTAGGAAGTTGAAAATTGTGGCAAAATGGTTTCTTTTGATGAGTAATAGGGAAAATAACAATTAAAAAAATTCAGTGGACACCCTAAATCAGTCCCGGTACAAAAAACCTCCATTGGAAGCAATGCATTGGGGAAGCTATTGAAATTTCTCTTGTGACTGACTATACTTGGTTACACCAAATTGGCAAGACTCTCCACACCCGAATAAGCCCTTCGCAATTTCAGATTCAACATGCATTGTGGGTAATATCCGAAATTTTGTTGGAGATAAAAAAAACGCGGCTACTGTACATGTGTACAATTTCAATGTGGTGAAAATTTGTTGAGTTTCTCAAAAATTACTAAAATGGGCTTCTAAAACAGGTTTTGCTTTGTCATGTGGTTAATGTCATATTTAATAACTGCCATGAAGGAATTGAGGACCGTTAGTCATAAAACCCAAGCTAGAGACATTTTGTGAAAACGGCAAAGTTCACCACATTTCCTGAGTTGTTTTATACAGATACAGTAGCCGCTTTTGTTATCTCCAAAAGATCGTTAGGATTTACCCCACAATGCATCTGAATTGAAATTGCGGAAAGGGCTTATTGATATAGCAATGTATTAGAATAGCGCTGGGCGAAACGTAAGAAACACTACAACAGGCAGGATAAACAAAAGCCGAATAATTTTGCCTATAGGTGATGAAAAAAGTGGTAGTGGAGTTTATTAGTTGTCCTGGCCCAACTCGATGATTTTTGTCAGGGGGTAGGACATGCCAACCTACAGCCACAGCGAATTCAAAACTGCATCAATTTCGGGTGCTAGTCCGTTCAAAGAACTATTACGGTTTAGGAGGGCGCTCACGCATATAGACACGGTTCCCACACAGAAGTGACTAAAGGACTCGGCCTGGTCACAAAGATTGAAATCTAATGACCGTTTTGGAAATTGTTACTGTTGTGCAGCAAGGTTAATCACTAACCTCGACGGATTTTGACATGAATAATTTTTTCATGATATTACTAAGATTTTTGAACAAAGGTTTAAGAGATGAATTTGTAATGTTCAACCTTGGGGGGGGGGACCGCGGGGACTGCATTTAGAAATGCACGGAGCAGTTCCCCAAAATTCCATTTGGAAATCCCCAAAGGCACAATTTCAAGAGATCGTGTCCTACCCCCCCAGAGGTATTTTGTCAATTTATCACGGTTCGGCTCTGTAACTGGCTGATTGTTATTTTCACGCTCGTACTAGCGCTAAGCAGGGCACCCGCCGAGTGTGGAGTCCTTACCTCATTATCGGTGTGAATGAAATGTTGAAAATCGGCAGCAGCGACAGAATCCGCGAAGACATCCGGCAGCTATTTCGAAAGTTCAATCAGTGTTCACTTTGCGATATTTCATTGAACGTTTGTTAGTTTATTATCATTAAAAAACGATTTTTAATTTAATGTGTAGGGTAAACATTCTTTCTACACACAGAGACTTGCCATATGGTCGATCGAAGGTTTTCTATACAAAATCGGAGGGTTGAAAGTGACACGATTTCTGTGTCGAAGCGAATGACCGAAAAAGTACTAGACCGAGGTCGAAAAAAGGGTCAGTTGGTATTCAAGTAGCGGTGGTAACATTATTCTACCGTACCATTATATGTTAATGTTCTGCTTCAAAAGCAAAAGATCATTGAACAATTTTTTTGGTTGTGTTCCATGTCGAGGTTGCTGATGCGGTTGTTTTAACAATAGGACGCCGGGTTGCTTTACCTAGTGGGAAATTTCTGGCAACGGTATGGTCACTCGGACCGACCGCAGCCGCCCGGTTGTGCGGAACGTGAAGTTTTGGTGCATGAACATTTAATTACTGCCTAGCGATATCATGCACAATATTTACAACTGATTTTTTTAAGCCGGGAAAAAGGAAAATGTTTAGTTGCATCATTTTGACGGTAAAAAGGTTGAACAAAAATACCGATGAGTTTTATAGGGTTAAATAATATAATTTTTATGTTTTTTGTTTTTTAAAATTGTGTTAATGTATGTATGTATGTGTGTATGTATGTGTGTATGCGATTGGTGGTTGTGTGTGTGTGTATGTATACATGTAGGCCTATTTATGTGTGGGTGTTGTATATGTTTGCTGCCGACATAGGCCTATATGCATGCAGGTTGCATGCATGTACAGGCCTATGGATTTTGCATGACTGTAGGCTTATAGTGGAGTGTGCGTTGTTGTAATTAATAATAAACGTGTGTATCTTAAAATCAATGTGTATGTGTCTATGTGTCTGTCCCATCAAAAAAAAAAAACTGAGGCTGGTCTATTTTAATAGGACTCATTTTACTCCCTCCCTGCCAAAATGAATGTCCGGCACGAAAATTCGAGAGAATTTCGAATTCACTCTCTCCGATAGGAAAAAAGAATTCCGGATACCCCCCCCCCTTTCAGACCCCGCCCCACAGAGTTCCATGTCACCGCGGCGCGGCGGTACCCTTCCCGTGTGTTAGGCTGGCGTTGGCTGCAGAAAACCTTAGAAAAAACCACCTCTTCTTATTACATTTTCTGAAGTGTATAGTACCACCTTATTTTTCATTTGATTTGTGTGCTACCGGTATAGAAATAAAAAAATACCATACGCCATTTTAATTCAAAGTGCTTGTTGTTGGACTGGTATTCGCACTTGCGCAATTGATTTGCATTTACAGCATACTGTAGTCTCCGCCCAGCCGAAACTACCATCCAACGTCAACCTTACATCATGGAAATTACACTTGTCGTTGAATTTCCAGGGCACCCTTGAATATAAAATGATTCTAGACATCAATGAACGTCGTCAGGCATTTAGAGTTTTTGACAAAAACCCGTGTGAGCTCAAAGGGGAAGGGTTTGACAACGACTTCATACGGTAGACACAGAACCAGACGTCAGAAATGCCACCGCGGGGGGAGTGGGGAAGGGACTGATGGAAAAAACTCACAATTATGTCCTAACGACATTGGGGTGGGCAGTGTCACACAGATCGATCGCTAACGGTGTGTCCACTGGGTCTGGCTTTGTGGCCGATTCGAAGAGCACTGGTGCTTTGACCTTTTATAACACATATAACCGCGACCCAACACTAGACCAAAGCTTCTCATATTGCTGTAAGTTGCACAACCAGTAGTGGGATTTGACCTCGGCGAGTCAACGCGAAACATTTTCTGTCTCATGGTCCGCCAACTCGTTCGTTTTTTTGTTGCGTCGTATTTTTTACCAGCGAAAATCGGCGTTGAATCCGATTCTAATATATACTGGGGACAGTCCAGAGGCTTGTGACACGTGGCAACATCGATACACGTTTTGCACATCAGCAGGTGAAAAATGAATACCTTGGCAACTCACACTCCCAAAATGCAATGGGTTACTCGAGGGTTGCAACACTTCCGTTTCTGCTTGAGTGGCGGCAAATTTGAATTGTAAGTGCAGGCGTGATTTTACCAATGTTTTCTTTCAAAAAATACTTCACTATTGAATCTGAGAGATGTGGTTGACATGTCATGATATTAACAGGGGGGGGATAATGGGGTCTGAATATGATAAAAAAATTTTTTTTGTTCTAATCCAGAAAATGAGATAAGCAAATGGCTAAATTTTTTAGACTGTAATCTAAAAAAGGCTGTTTAGTCGATCGCAATCGGACATCGGTTCCCGAGGATATGGATGATCAAAGTCAAGTAGTTGTACGCGAAATTTGCCAAAAATGCACATCTCCTAGGATTTATCATGTGGATAAAATATTTCAAGGGGTTATATTGAAGATATGTCAAAAGTATTATTTATGAACTATTAACACATTCATTTTGGGACAAGTTGACGTATATAAATAATTATATTATCCATTTCCATAATTTTAATTAAAAGTTGATTACAGGTCACCGGGTAAGGATTTTTTGATGTATTTTATGTTTTCTCACCTGCGATATTTGAGAAAAGTATTTTATAAAAATTAATTACAGGACAATGGATTCGATGATTCTTTCATTAAATAATTATGATTAATTCAAGTATGTTAAATCCCCAAAATTTAAAAAAAATAATTTCCATATTTCCAGCATTCAAAAGCGCCCTCAATTTTGTCCTAAATGTTTCAGAGGCCCTATAACTGTTTCGTTTTAAAATACGCCAAAATCCAAAACGAGAACGAACGTACTAGAAAACGCTACATGATATGAAAAGGGAAAAAAAATTTGGCACCCTATAAGCACATATAGGCCTGAGGAACAATGAAGGCGATTTTCAAAATTGTCTTCCAATTCAAATTACCCATGAAATTATGCGAGTGGTCGATTGCCGGTTGCAATGGCAACGGTATTAAAAAATGCGGCTAATGGTTTCCACTCCGTTATTTACCTCCTGCAATATCACCCAGTTTCGTCCCCAGAGTAGCATGTTAGGTATTTTGTTACATGTTATAGTGTTTTTTAGCCAATCAGGGGCCTTACGTGGTTACCATATGGCAACCAGAGCAAAAATCTTCATGGATTTTAAAACTTTGTGGACATGGGCTACAATATGAATTATAAAATGTATATACAACTATTAGGAAAATTAAGAAAAATCAGTTCAAAGTTCACCGGCTTCGATCCCATACCCCCCCCCTTAACAGGGAAGTAACATCTATCAGGGACACCAATTTGTTCTTTGATCAATTAATTCGAAATTTTGATTAGGACATCTTTACGCTACGTTCACTCAGCGATGTTGGGAGAAATTTCATATCAAAATTCAAGGAATGCAAAGTTCCCTTTAATATTAGCACATTTTTTTGAGAGGCGCCCCCAAATTTTTCAAAAATTTGCGGATTTTTTAACGGTTGCATTGGTACTGGCTAGTTAAACTATACATGGAATGGTTAAGCCTCGAACGGTTTATGTGTCACAACGAAGGAATTTTTGTACTAGAATAATTATTATCGGGATCACCGATAATAATTCATAGGCTGCTGGAACGCCTTTCCCCTTCCAAGGTGAAATGAAATAGCAGGGGGGAAGTAGCGCCATGGACGTGTCTATGCTCAGCCATTAGTTGTTTTAATCAGTCAGGCAAGTCAAGTTAGAGGTTATTTTTCTCGAGGTCGGCACTATTTCATCATGGACGGACATAAACGTAGCATTTCCAAGCTGTGCCGTTAGTCCAATCTGGGGATCCCAATTTTAATTACAAAAGGGCTTATTTTTGATAAATACGCATATTTTTAGGCATTTCCGTTAGAGGCATTATCCGAGAACAATTACAAAAGTAACTGTGCAAAAAATATCAAATTTGAAAATGGGGGCGCTTCGTCAAAAAAGTGCCATTATGCTTTAATGCCGCATTTCCTTTGAACTTTACGCACTATGTCATTCGCAAGGGAATTCCCTGGGCCTGTCACTGTCAGGAAGTAAAAAATTGGATGGGATTGGAAAACCCGCCACATGTTGCACAGGAGAGTTTGAAAAAATAAAAAAAAATAGCTTAAAATCTGTATATTGTACTTTTATTTGTCAGATTGTATAAGGCGTAACCTTTGATGTGTGTATCAAAGAAGAAAGAAGTAAACAGTTATGGAAACTTAATATTTCAAACTCTGCAGGGATAGTAAAAACTCAAAATTTAAATTCCCACAATGTGGCGGGTTTTCCCAGGTTTTCCCAGATCGCATCACAATTATTCTCATTAGTGGTGGAATTGACTTTTTAGATTTTTACAGGAAATCAAAATTTTATTGCTTCAGTAAATGGATGATATTAAAAATAAAGGTGCTTTGTTCGATTGTGATGATGTTCTCTACTTGATATGAAAGCCTGACATCTTGCACACATGCCCCATCAAGTACAGTGGAAAACAAACGTGTGGTTTGTGATGGTAGAAGCAATAATTTGCATATTGCAAAGCTATTCAAATGTGTTAATGTTGATGGTTAACAATTAAAAAACGGCAGTTTTTGTTATCTTGAGGAATGAAAGGATTTGAGGGCTCAAATTCGGACCCACAATGAGGAAAAAATATGGCAGGAAGTAAAAATTGTGATGTGATCTGGGAAAACCGCCACCATATGCACAGGACCGTTTGAAAAAATAAAAAAATAGCTTAAAAATCTTGGTATATGGCTACTTTATTTTGTGTCAGATTGTATAAAGGGAACTTTTTATGGGTGTATCAAAGAAGAGGAAGAAGAAAGAAGTAAACAGTTATGGAAAAAACTTTAAGATTTTCAAACTCTTGCAGTTGATAGTAAAAACTCAAATATAAATTTCCCACCAGGTGGCGGGGTTTTCCAGATCGCATCACAAATATTGTATCATTAGTGGTGGAATTGAATTTTAAGATTTTAACAGGAATCAAAATTTAGTTCTTCAGGTAAATGGATGAATTCAAAAATAAAGTGCTTGTCCGAATTTGTTCTATTAGGTTCTCTACTTGATAGGAAAGCCTGACACTTGCCCCAACATGCCCCATCAAG